>JAGWEN010001509.1:0-25913 GCA_018703685.1 Orius laevigatus
AGTCGTAAAAGTTTTGAAGGGCGAAGGTCGTTATGGTTTTATAATGAAAATCCTCTTTATACAAACGAGCGTGGCGTAACGAAAGTGTAACCGATTTTATCTCTTCTTTTAAATATTCAACGAGAATATAGTTTTCCACCTTTTTTCCACATGAGCAGAAAGAACTTTATTACGTACTCCTTTTTACAGCCGTGGAGAAACGACTATTTTAACCACGAGTTTTATATATCGAATTATCCTCGAGAATTCGTATAAAAATCGCTTTATTGTCTGTATGAATTTCTTTTTAACCTATGGAGTTTCTTTGTTTCCAATCTTGTATGATCTGGCCAGGTGCGGGCAATGACTGATAGCCCATTGTTACCCAACACTTGCAACAACCGTTCGAGCTGTAACAGCCCCCCGAGGTTCTTCTTTCCTTTCCTTTTGTTTTATGGAAGGGCCCCCCTTTGGTCACAACAAAAATGTTTTATCTGTTTTCTGGATCAATTTTTGAGCCTAAAATCTTAATTTTTTTCGCCCAAAATGTACTTTTTTGACGTTTTTAACAAAAGAAAAGCGATTTTGAGCCATCTTCTATAAAAAAGAAGTCGTAAAAGTTTTGAAGGGCGAAGGTCGTGATGGTTTTATAATGAAAATCGATTTATAATCGGCATCGAACACCAAAAACCAAGAAAATTTTTTTTAGGTTTCACCTTTGAAAAAGTCACAATCCACATTTTTTGATTCAAATAAAAATTTTTTCGACTCGAAATCAAAATATTTCGATAAAAAACGGGACCCCCTTTGTTCGGTAAAAAAAAATCGAAAAATCGACTTCAAAATTAAATTTTAATTTTTTATCATGAAAAATGAATACCTAGTAAAAATCTAAATTTATTATTTAGTCGTCCTCTTTTCGCGTTTGTTATGATTCCGCGGTTAGTTGCGGAGTTTGGCGGTAGAGTGTGCAGCCGCACCGACTCCTCTTCTCCCTTCCAAATAGTTCGTACCCCTCTTAACAGAGCTCAGCACATTCTTGGTCTAAATACTACTTTACCTTCATTTTAAAAATAAAAAACGAAACTAAATTTGGGATCCTTAGAGCGTCCTGATCAAGAAAATATTGGCCTTTAGTCTGGGACCACCTCAATATCCTCTTTACTACGGAAATCCGCTAAAAAAATTAACGAGCTTCATATCCGGAAATAGCAGGTAAAAAGGGGTATAGAAAAAAAAAAAATTTTTTTTGTCGAGTTTTATCCTCAAGTTGAACTAATGGTTCCTAGTTTGCAAAATAGGAATTTATTTTGAGATTTTGGTGATAGTTTGACTAAATTCTGGGATCGATTTCAAAATGCGTTAGTGTAAGCACACGTCCCGGTTTGGATGGACGTTCGTGTCCGGACTTAGAATCTCGAATTTGATCAAACGATCTTACCCCATCCCTCCCTTCCCCTCCCCACCCGCCCTCCTCCTTCCTTACACCACCCCCTGCTCGGACTCGCCCACCACCACCGCACTTACCACCTCCCGACCCCTTCGTCCTCCAAACAACCGCACAAACGAGGGGATCATAATATTATCCTTGTATCTTAAAATGATAGAATTTTTTTTAAAAAAGCTCATTTTTCCCCCCTTTTAAAAATAAAATATTTTCGTGATCCCAGAGCGCCCTGATCACGAACATATAGGGTCTCTAAGGCCAGAGCTAAATATAGGTGGGGTAAGGGGTAGTTGGGTGAGAAAAGGCGGTAGTGGAGGTACTAATTGGGTGGTAACGGGGAGTATTTGTGTGGTAAGAGGGGGTAATCGGTTGTAAGAAAGGGTAATCTAGTGAAAATGTACGGTAATTTCGTAGTAAGAGAGGTAATAGGGTTGTAAGAGGTGGTAATTGGGTGGTAAGAGGTGGTAATTGGGTTGTGAGAGGTGGTGATTGGGTGGTAAGAGGGGTAATTGGGTGGTAAGAGGGGTAATTGGGTGGTAAGAGGGGTAGTTGGGTGGTAAGAGGGGTAATTGGGTGGTAAGAGGGGTAGTTGGGTGGTAAGAAGGGTAATTGGGTGGTACGAGGGGTAATTGGGTGGTAAGAGGGGTAATTGGGTGGTAAAAGGGGTAATTTGGTGGTAAAAGGGGTAATTTGGTGGTAAAAGGGGTAATTTGGTGGTAAAAGGGGTAATTGGGTGGTAAAAGGGGTAATTGGGTGGTAAAAGGGGTAATTGGGTGGTAAAAGGGGTAATTGGGTGGTAAAAGGGGTACTTGGGTGGTAAGAGGGGTAATTGGGTGGTAAAAGGCGTAATTGGGTGGTAAAAGGGGTAATTGGGTGGGAAGAGGGGTAATAGGGTTGTAAGAGGGGTACTTGGGTGGTAAGAGGGGTAATTGGGTGGTAAGAGGGGTAATTGGGTGGTAAGAGGGGTAATTGGGTGGTAAGAGGGGTAATTGGGTGGTAAGAGGGGTAATTGGGTGGTAAGAGGGGTAATTGGGTGGTAAGAGGGGTAATTGGGTGGTAAGAGGGGTAATTGGGTGGTAAGAGGGGTAATTGGGTGGTAAAAGGGGTAATTGGGTGGTAAGAGGGGTAATTGGGTGGTAATAAGGGGTAATTGGGTGGTAATAAGGGGTAATTGGGTGGTAATAAGGGGTAATTGGGTGGTAAGAGGGGTAATTGGGTGGTAAGAGGGGTAATTGGGTGGTAAGAGGGGTAATTGGGTGGTAAGAGGGGTAATTGGGTGGTAAGAGGGGTAATTGGGTGGTAAGAGGGGTAATTGGGTGGTAAGAGGGGTAATTGGGTGGGAAGAGGGGTAATTGGGTGGTAAGAGGGGTACTTGGGTGGTAAGAGGGGTAATTGGGTGGTAAGAGGGGTAATTGGGTGGTAAGAGGTGGGAATTGGGTGGTAAGAGGTGGTAATTGGGTGGTAAGAGTTGGTAATTAGGTGGTAAGAGGGGTAATTGGGTGGTAAGAAGTTTAACTAAGTGGTAATCTAGGGTAATTTGGTGGAAATATAGGGTAATTTTGTGGTGATATAGGGTAATTGGATGGTTAAAGAGGGCAATTTGGGGGTAAGAGGTGGTAAGAGGGGGTAAATGGTTGGTGAGAGGGGGTAATAGGGTGTTGTAAGGGGTAATTAGGTAGTGGATCGATTGGGTGGTAAATAGCGGTAATGAGGTGGTAGATAGGGGTAATGGGGTGTTAGGAGGGGTAATTGGGGTATTGTACAAAGTTTCGATGGGTAAGAGAGTAAAAAAGTTAGTAATGGGGTAATTGGAAAACAGATGACAGCAGAGGGGGTAATTGGGTGTTGGTAGGGTGCATCTTGGTGGTGGTAAAGGGGTAAAGGGGTATTGGGTTAAGTTAAGAGGGTCATGGGGTAATTCGGAAAAAATTTGGTAGTTGGGTCGAAAAGGAGGTAGTGAAGGGGTATTTAGGTGATGGTAGGGGGTATTTTGGTAAGGAGGTATTGGGTAATTTAAGAGAAGTAAGAGGTAGTTATTTGGGGGGGGGGGGGTGGGGGGGGGGGGTGGGGGGTGGGGGGGGGGTGGGGGGGTGGGGTGGGGGGGGGGGGGGGGGGGGGGGGGGGGGGGGGGGGGGGGGGGGGGGGGGGGGGGGGGGGGTGGGGGGGTGGGGGGGGGGGGTGGGGGGGGGGGGGGGGGGGGGGGGGGGGGGGGGGGGGGGGGGGGGGGGGGGGGGGGGGGGGGGGGGGGGGGTGGGGGGGGGGGGGGGGGGGGGGGGGGGGGGGGGGGGGGGGGGGTGGGGGGGGGGGGGGGGGGGGGGGTGGGGGGGGGGGGGGGGGGGGGGGGGGGGGGGGTGGGGGGGGGGGGGGGGGGGGGGGGGGGGGGGGGGGGGTGGGGGGGGGGGGGGTGGTGGGGGTGGGGGGGGGGGGGGGGGGGGGGGGGGGGGTGGGGGGGTGGGGGGGGGGGGGGGGGGTACTGTGTGGCGGGTGGTGCCAGAGTGGGCCAAGGGGTGTGGTAGTGAGTGGTTTGTGGTGGTAATGTGGTAATTGGGCAAATATGTGAGTTAATTGGGTCGAAAGTAGGTATTGGAGGGGGTAATTGAGTAATGAGGTATTGTGTGTAGTAAGAGGAGTGAGGGTAATGGGGTAATTGGGCTAAAATGTGATAATTGGTCAAAAAGAAGGTAGTGGATGGGGTATTTGGGTAAGGAGGTATTGGATGAGTTAAGGGGGTAATTCGGTAAGAAGTTAGTTTTAGATATTGGGGTAATTGGGTAAAAATGTGATAATTGGGTCGAAAAGTAGGTATTGGAGGGGGTAATTGAGTAATGAGGTATTCTGCTAAGTTAAGAGGGGTAAGAGGATGATTGAGGGTAATGGGGTAATTGGGCAAAAATGTGATAATTGGGTCGAAAAGTAGGTATTGGAGGGGGTAATTGAGTAAGGAGGTATTGGGAAAGTTAAGAGGTTACTTGAGGGTAATGTGGTAATTAGGCAAATATGTGATAATTGGGTCAAAAAGTAGGTATTTGAAGGGGTAATTGAGTAATGAGGTATTGGGAAAGTTAAGAGGTTACTTGTAGGTAATGTGGCAATTAGGCAAATATGTGATAATTGGGTCAAAAAGTAGGTATTGGAGGGGGTAATTGAGTAAGGAGGTATTGGGAAAGTTAAGAGGTTACTTGTAGGTAATGTGGTAATTAGGCAAATATGTGATAATTGGGTCAAAAAGTAGGTATTGGAGGGGGTAATTGAGTAAGGAGGTATTGGGAAAGTTAAGAGGTTACTTGTAGGTAATGTGGTAATTAGGCAAATATGTGATAATTGGGTCAAAAAGTAGGTATTGGAGGGGGTAATTGAGTAAGGAGGTATTGGGAAAGTTAAGAGGTTACTTGTAGGTAATGTGGTAATTAGGCAAATATGTGATAATTGGGTCAAAAAGTAGGTATTGGAGGGGGTAATTGAGTAAGGAGGTATTGGGAAAGTTAAGAGGTTACTTGAGGGTAATGTGGTAATTAGGCAAATATGTGATAATTGGGTCAAAAAGTAGGTATTGGAGGGGGTAATTGAGTAAGGAGGTATTGGGAAAGTTAAGAGGTTACTTGTAGGTAATGTGGTAATTAGGCAAATATGTGATAATTGGATCAAAAAGTAGGTATTGGAGGGGGTAATTGAGTAAGGAGGTATTGGGAAAGTTAAGAGGTTACTTGAGGGTAATGTGGTAATTAGGCAAATACGTGATAATTGGGTCAAAAAGTAGGTATTGGAGGGGGTAATTGAGTAAGGAGGTATTGGGAAAGTTAAGAGGTTACTTAACGGTAATGTGGTAATTAGGCAAATATGTGATAATTGGGTCGAAAAGTAGGTATTGGAAGGGGTAATTGAGTAAGGAGGTATTCTGCTAAGTTAAGAGGGGTAAGAGGATGATTGAGGGTAATGGGGTAATTGGGCAAAAATGTGATAATTGGGTCGAAAAGTAGGTATTGGAGGGGGTAATTGAGTAATGAGGTATTGTAATAAGTTAAGAGGGGTAAGAGGTTAATTGAAGGTAATGGGGTAGGTAATGAGCCAAAAAGGTGGTAATAGAGGGGTAATATTGTTGGTTGTTGACTGGAGGTTTTTGGGGAGGCACTGTGGGCTAGATTTTTGAAGAATTTGTTGTCTCGGGGTGCTCAAAACTGCCCAAAATGATATTTTTCATTTTTAACGTCATCAAATGTGATGGAGGTGCTTATATGTAAAGTTGAGTACCAAATACAACAATATGAAGTGGATGTCTTTTTTGAAAAAAAGTTATTAGATGGGTAGTGGGTGGAAACTGTGGGGGGAGATCTTATGACCTAGTTTGGAAATAGTTGTAGGAGGGTTCGACAGTGGGAAGGGGACCGGGTGGAAAAACGAGGTAACGTCTCAGTCGAGCAATCGCCTTCGCGTTTTTCCCCCCTTTTTCGCATTTTTTTCCCAACAGGTCAGCCTCTGATCCGCGAAGGGAAAACGAGAAAACCCCCCCTCGCGATCGATAAACACGCTGGGGCTCCTTAGCGGACCCCATTGGCTGAAGGAAAAGACTTTTTCCCGCCCCCCGCGTCGGAAGGACGGGCGGGCAAATGGAGGGAAAAATCTTGGGCCGGCGCCCTTTTTCTTTCCTTTCATCTCCTTCCCACGTCCCATCACGTAAGGCGGCGGGAGGACTGGGAGGGTTCGGTGTAAAGTTGCCCCTTAAAGGTTCGCTGCCCCCGTCAGGTAACGAACAACTGATACCTTAGGAGGGGTTTCTTCCCCTTCCACAATCACCCCTAACATTTAATGAGATCCCCTTCCTTAAATTAATCCAAGTAATTAAGATTTTCAATCCAAACAGACACCAATAAGCTAAAATTGTACAAATCGTAAAAAAAAAAAGTTTATTTTTATCAATCTAATTATTCGTTATCGAGGTGACCGCACCTCAGGATTACAATCGTAATAAATTGGGAAAATAAATCAGGAAAAGTTAAATAAGATTCAAAAATTAGCTCCCGGACGGGAATCGAACCCGCGTCTTCGAATTGGTACTCCAACGTGCTATCCATTATACCACCGAGAACTGATAATGAATGGATAACATTTCGGGAAGGCAATCGACAGCTTTCGTTTTCTCAATTACTATTTGATTAATATTTGAATTTACCAAATAATTAATGATAAGTTGAAGAGATTTGAAAATTGTCGCCAAACGGTTGAGAAAACGAAAGCTGTCGATTGTCTTCCCGAAATGTTATCCATTCATTATCAGTTCTCGGTGCTGTAATGGATAGCACGTTGGAATACCAATTCGAAGACGCGGGTTCGATTCCCGTCCGGGAGCCAATTTTTGAATCTTATTTAACTTTTCCTGATTTATTTTCCCAATTTATTACGAAAAGTTTATTTTTGATATACATATACATAATATTGTTCCTTCACGCTTCCTCAGATAGCAGGATGGTCCAAGTTTTCCTGGTAACCTGTAAACATAAAACATAAAAAGTCATAAACAGAAAATTTGCACTTTTACGAGGTGCCGTTGAGGCTTAAGTGGTTCATCCAATTTGCAAAGGAGGCCTCCCTTTTAGCCCCCTTTAATTTTACGAATTTACCGTCCCCAACGAAAATGCTCACGTCTTCAGAAAGATGAAGGCTATAAAAAGCAGCAAAGTGTCAGGCTGAAAAGGATAAACCTAGAAAATGGGATTTTGGCGCTATATAAGTCATATATGTACATCGAAAACATCGATATCATCGAAAAGGTCATATCCATCTAAAGAATTAATATCATCGAAAGAGTCATATACATACATCGAATAAGACATTATACATCGAAAAAGTCATATACATCGAAAAAGACATGTACAATACATCGAAAACCTCATATTCATCGAAAACATCGCTATCATCAAAAAATTCACATCCATCTAGAGAGTGCTATCCATCGAAAGCATCACTATCATCGAAAAAGCCATCATCGTTTAACTATCACATAAACTATAAAGAGTACAATCCATCGAAAACATCACTATCATCGCTATCATCGAAAAGGTCATATCCATCTAAAGAATTAATATCATCGAAAGAGTCATATACATACATCGAATAAGACATTATACATCGAAAAAGTCATATACATCGAAAAAGACATGTACAATACATCGAAAACCTCATATTCATCGAAAACATCGCTATCATCAAAAAATTCACATCCATCTAGAGAGTGCTATCCATCGAAAGCATCACTATCATCGAAAAAGCCATCATCGTTTAACTATCACATAAACTATAAAGAGTACAATCCATCGAAAACATCACTATCATCGCTATCATCGAAAGAGTGCATCGAAGACATCGAAAGTATCATTATCCATCTATATTCTATCGAATGCATCAAAATGAACCATGAAAAGCATAAATAGTCTGAAATTTCTTGTTTTGGAATAATGATGTGAAAACGAGCAGGATAAATAGCTTGTTTCAAGTTCACTCATTGTTTCAAGTTCCATTTTTCGCTCATTACGCGTATTCTATGGTGATATTCAAATTTTTGGTCGTTTATTTGAAATTGGTTCTGGCTTTTGAAGCTTTGAATTGTAAAGGGGGTTAGTGAGGTTGAGGGTGGAATAATTAAATACCTCACTAACTAGTAACTACTAATCATGTGTCCGGTGTTACAAGGTGGTGGAGGATTATCGCGCCGAGCGGATCGATCCTCAATCTCCCAACCCTTTTCGAAATGCACTTCGCACAATTCGAAAATATTGCGGGTGTGCGAACTGAAAAGGAGGTCGGACAATGGAAAAATTGTTTGTCACCTGCCATTGTGGGGTGGAACCCGCGGTCGATCTCGGGACATTGCCTCCTATTCTTTAAGCTCCCCTTTTGTCCCATTTTGGACGAAAACGTTTATTGACTCGGTGGATTTATTAAACACGATTCATTGCCAAACATACACAATCGAAAACGTCAAAACCATCGATATCCCTTTTTTTCGCCAGAGAAGGTAAATTCGAGAAGTTCTAAGAAGGAAACGTCGCTTCCAAAAATGTCCCTTTTCCTGGCAAAACTTTGGAGTTAGTCGAGATAAGGGAAAAGAAACTTTCGCCCGTTCCCGTTCCAAAAAGTTCCAAGTGCATTAAAACACCGAGACACTTGTCACCATAAAACATAGAACACAATATAAGGAAGGCCTAGCCCCCTCTTCCCACCCACGTACCACTACCCCCTACTTCATGACCTCTTTGTCTTCAACCCCCGCGCGTATTCGTGTAGCAATGTTTATCTTGGAGCCATTATTTTCCCCCTGAGCTCTTGTGTAGTGCAACAACAATACAACAATGGTTTTCCTCCAAGGAAGTCCATTCGGTTTAATGTCTCCACCCCGAGACGTCAAGAAATGGAATAAAGATAATACGAGAGAAAATTATTATATCTAAAACAATAAGCTTTTTTTTATATATAAAACTAGAAAAAGCGTTCTCCATATTTATTGGAAGACATGCGGTGCTCGAGCTTCCTTTTCCGTCCCCCGCGAGGATGCTAATGAGCCGCCGAGGATTTCCTAGCGATGGAACCATCTGGGGAACGAAAAGCGCATAATGAGACGTCAGGACGTTCTCGCGAATTTCTCGATTCCTTCATTATGTAAATGTGGCTATTGTCAAAGTGCAATTATTGAGCTATTTTACATTCATAAACTAGCGGTTTCGTTAAATTGTCGGCGAGAGCACCAACAGCAAAGGTCGAAAAGGGAATTTAAATTACGGAAATGGGGGGAGCAGTTGAGGGAGAGGACACCATTGTGGGGTAAAGGGGGACCGTAGGGAGGAAAAGGAGCACCTGAATGGGGTAAATGAGGAGCCAAATTAGGATGCCTTCAATGGTTGGAAATCTTTCGATGGTAGCGGTGTTTTCGATGTATAGGTATGACTTTTTCGATGAATAGGACTTTTTCGATGTATATGTCTTTTTCGATGTATATGTCCTATTCGATGTATATGACTTTTTCGATGTATATGTCTTTTTCGATGTATATGTCTTTTTCAATGTGTAGGTGTTTTTCGATGTATATGACTTTTTCGATGTATATGTCTTTTTCGATGTATATGTCATTTTTCAATGTGTATGTGTTTTTCGATGTATAAGACTTTTTCGATGTATATGACTTTTTCGATGTATATGTCTTTTTCGATGTATATGACTTTTTCGATGTATACCTATGTCTTTTTCGATGTACATATATGTCTTTTTCGATGTGTATGTCCTATTCGATGTATATGACTTTTTCGATGTATATGGCTTTTTCGATGTATACGACTTTTTGATGGATATGACTTTTTCGATGTATATGTCTTTTTCGATGTATATGTCTTTTTCGATGTATACGACTTTTTCGATGTATATGACTTTTTCGATGTATATGACTTTTTCGATGTATATGTCTTTTTCGATGTATATGACTTTTTCGATGTATACCTATGTCTTTTTCGATGTACATATATGTCTTTTTCGATGTGTATGTCCTATTCGATGTATATGACTTTTTCGATGTATATGGCTTTTTCGATGTATACGACTTTTTGATGGATATGACTTTTTCGATGTATATGTCTTTTTCGATGTATATGTCTTTTTCGATGTATACGACTTTTTCGATGTATATGACTTTTTCGATGTATATGACTTTTTCGATGTATATGGCTTTTTCGATGTATACGACTTTTTGATGGATATGACTTTTTCGATGTATATGTCTTTTTCGATGTATATGTCTTTTTCGATGTGTATGTGTTTTTCGATGTATAAGACTTTTTCGATGTATATGACTTTTTCGATGTATATGTCTTTTTCGATGTATATGACTTTTTCGATGTATACCTATGTCTTTTTCGATGTATATGTCTTTTTCGATGTGTATGTCTTTTTCGATGTATATGACTTTTTCGATGTATATGTCTTTTTCGATGTATACGACTTTTTCGATGTATATGACTTTTTCGATGTATATGTCTTTTTCGATGTATATGTCTTTTTCGATGTATACGACTTTTTCGATGTATATGACTTTTTCGATGTATATGACTTTTTCGATGTATATGGCTTTTTCGATGTATACGACTTTTTGATGGATATGACTTTTTCGATGTATATGTCTTTTTCGATGTATATGTCTTTTTCAATGTGTATGTGTTTTTCGATGTATACGACTTTTTCGATGTATATGACTTTTTCGATGTATATGACTTTTTCGATGTATATGACTTTTTCGATGTATATGTCTTTTTCGATGTGTATGTGTTTTTCGATGTAAACGACTTTTTCGATGTATATGACTTTTTCGATGTACATGTCTTTTTCGATGTATATGACTTTTTCGATGTATACCTATGTCTTTTTCGATGTATATGTCTTTTTCGATGTGTATGTGTTTTTCGATGTATACGACTTTTTCGATGTATATGACTTTTTCGATGTATATGTCTTTTTCGATGTATATGTCTTATTCGATGTATATGACTTTTTCGATGTATATGTCTTTTTCGATGTATATGACTTTTTCGAAGTATATGACTTTTTCGATGATAGTTTTTCGATCTAGGATTTTTTTTCCGATGACAGTGATGCTTTCGATCGATACGAGCAATGATTTCGATAGATAAGGTATATCGATATTGCGATGCTATTGAAGGATATTACTCTATCAATGGACAACTCTTTCGATCATAGTGATACGACTTTTTCGATGTTATGTTTTCGATCGATAAAGATGCTTTCGATGTTTTCGATTAATGAGTTCTATATAGACTTTTGATGACATTTTATGGTTATCCTTACGATGATATCTTTCGATGATTCTAATGAAAGAACGTAATGCAGGCGTCCTGTGACGAATTAGCAGAAAGGTCAACCACCATGTGCTTTATGAGTAAAGTTTCTTTTTTGTAATGAAGCACCTGCTTGAAAGAACGGCAGTTGTTAATCCTCAGAATGATTTATCTTAGGAGGCCTATAATTAAAAAGGTTGACCATTACGCCTCCAAGCCTGTGAAAGATCAAAAGCGATTAGTCTTAAGTTAATAAACGATTAGGACCTTTTCCGGGTAAAATCTTTTGTTTTAATACTTCATAATGAACTGCATTTCGGGATGACGTCGTCCCAAGGGAGGGTCAGGGCTGTTCGAATTGTTGCCCCGTTGGGAACCCAAATGATGGCTCTCAATATTTAAAGCGTCGGAGATTATCTGGGCAGGATTATCCGCGTTTTCCCATATTGTTTATTATTTCGATTGTCCTGGGGTGCGTCAAACGTCTTAACTGAATCCTCCCCCTTTTCTGGGACCATATTTCACTGTCACGGGCGCCATATTGTTTTTCCTTGGGAGGAAAAATGAAAGCCATCAACCCAAGAAAGTCTCGTATTGTGCCGTCGAGGTTGAGATAAGGCCCGACTCATTTGTTGGCTGTCTTACCCGGTGAAGCTTTTCATTTATATCGCGAGAGGGAATTTTCCTTTTCTCCCCTCCTTCACGCTTTAAGATGTATGGGGACCGATCTCTTTACCCCTCGCCAGCCCCCAATATAGATACGATTTTCGAAAGGATTAGGGAGTTTTGCGACCCAAGTCGATTTCTCAACGCCTCAAGTATCTTTTTAGCAATTTAACTTTCTGGATATAAATGAGGCAAAAAGGGGTGGATGAATTGCTCCAAATTGAATAATTCATAAATTGTAATATAAAGAGAATCCCTCAAGGAGTGATGATGGTGCCAATGCTCTTTTGGGAGTTTGTCCAATTTTTGCTCAAAGATACGTTTTTCGACAAAAGAAGCGCCATTGTTTTGATGATTTACGATTTCGTTTATGAAGTCGATGTATCATCCTTTAGAAGGATTAAATTTCGAAGAACTAAGGGTGAATGTGAGACGATATCGGGTAGTGCGACACGTGACACTTGACGAGTCCTAGCCCCCCTTTCCCATATTGTCCCTGATGGATGCCTCCTCCTTCATCCACCTGCGCGGGAAAAGATGACGGTCGAGATGGATGAAGGTAAGATGCGGCTAAGCCCTGACAAATGCTTTTCATTATACCGCACACCTCTTAACGATCCTCGAGACACTCGGAACCCCCTCCCCGACAAATGACACGGACTATAAATCAGAAAATAGCACATTAGAGACCTTAATGCAGTATATTTCATGCACTCCACTTTCCCTTTTATCATCTCTTCTCTCAAACACCTGCTTTTACTCAGATTATCTCTTTTTCTTTTCCTCCTCATATTAATGAGCTTATCTTCTTCGCTAATCTCCATTGTGAGTCCACAATATAAAGACATCACGTCGTCATTTGGAAGATGGAGTGACCAAAACAATCAATTGCTTGTCGATAGTCACATAAACCATTAAGCAGAAAATGCCACAGTAGTGTAGAAATGGCTTATAAACTACGAAATTATTGTAACTAAGGGAAGTCAAGGCTGACCAGGCCAAAAAAATTTTTTTTCTTATTCTACATCAAAAAATAGTGTGTCCGAGCGTTTCGGGGCACTTTAAAGTCAAAAAACGAATTTGTCAAAATCTACAAACAGGGTATTGATTTCAATGTAAAATTGCACAAGGAATCCGATAGCATCAATTAAAAAATTTTAGGACTAATATTTTTTGAGTTATCGCTAAAAAACCGCTTTTGGCACTAAGTAAACTACCCCAGGAAAAATTTTCTCGTCAAAAACAACAATATATTCGTACTTAGCACCCCAAAAAACTTATAGATATTAAATTTTATCAAGATTAAAAAATAAATTTTTTCTCCTTTAGTGACTCCTTGATAAAATTTAATATCTATAAGTTTTTTGGGGTGCTAAGTACGAATATATTGTTGTTTTTGACGAGGAAGTTTTTCCTGGGGTGGTTTACTTAGTGCCAAAAGCGGTTTTTTGGTGATAACTCGAAAAATGTTGGTCCTAGAATTTTTTACTCGATGCCATCGGATTCCTCGTGCAATTTTACATAGAAATCAATAGCCTTTTTGTCGATTTTGACAAATTCATTTTTTGACTTCCAAGTGCCCCGAAACGCTCGGATTTTCCGAAAAATTTCCTTTTTGAATCCCTAACGAGAAAGAGCGGTTGACATAATTGGTGAGCATATTGAATTTGCGAGTCTCGCCGTTGTGAAAACGTCCTGAAGGAGAGAAAATAAGGTTTACTTAAGGGGTAAACCATTTATTGTCTTTCCCGAGGTGTCCTTAAAGTTAACTCGATTGTTAATATTAACCGTTTCCGCCGCGGCGGAATGTTTTGAGAAGATTTCGAATTAACAGAATTACTCGACGGTTGAAGGCCCTGTCACTCCTCTTGTAAAAGATTAACCGAGGGGCACGTCTCTCTAAATTTTCCCGAAATCTCTTTTTCACTCAGGAAAGTTATCGGACATTCTCAAAATAACGTTTTATTTTCGGAATCCGCCATAACCGTCCATTCAAATTTTAAATATTTACAACGTTAATTTTGGAAAGAATTTATTCAACAAATAATGTCATTTTTAGGCTCGTTCTAAGTTACAATGACATTTTCTGGCTGTCCCTAAACATGTCATTGTATTCATAGAAATGGCTTAATAACCATCAAGTCATTGTATTTATCTAAAAATAGCTTTAAATTTTAAGAAATCATAAAAACATGTCGAGAATGTATTTTTCGCATTTTTATGACAATATAGGAGTTTTCAAGCCATTCCTCCAGTATAATGACATGTTTAGACATTTTTTAAAGAGATTTTTATGAATACAATGACATGTTTGGACAGTTTTTAAGCCATTTCTACGAATACAATGATAGGTTTAGACAGTTTTTAAGCCATTTTTATGAATACGATGACATGCTTAGACAGGTTGTTTTAAGCCATTTCTACGAATACAATGACATGTTTAGATTATTTAAGCCTTTTTTACGAATACAATGAAATGTTTCAGACCGTTTTTAAGCCATTTCTACGAATACAATTACATGTTTAGACAGTTTTAATCCATTATTTACGAATACAATGACACGTTTAGACAGTTTAAGCCATTTATACGAATACAAAGACATGTTTAGACAGTTTTTAAGCCATTTCTACGAATACAATGACAGGTTTATACAGTTTATAAGCCAATTTTATGAATACAATGACATGTTTAGATTATTTAAGCCTTTTTTACGAATACAATGAAATATTCAGACCGTTTTTAAGCCATTTCTACGAATACAATTACATGTTTAGACAGTTTTAATCCATTCTTTACGAATACAATGACATGGTTAGACAGGTTTTAAACCATTTATACTAATACAATGACACGTTTAGACAGTTTAAGCCATTTATACGAAGACAAAGACATGTTTAGACAGTTTTTAAGCCATTTCTACGAATACAATGAAATGTTTATACAGTTTATAAGCCAATTTTATGAATACAATGACATGATTAGACATGTTGTAAGCCATTTCTACGAATACAGTGACATGTTTAGACATGTTTTCAGCCATTTCTACGAATACAATGCTATGTTTAGACAGTTTTCGAGCCATTTCTACGAATACAATGATATAATTAGACTTTAGCCACGTTTAGTATTTAGACCATTTTTACGAATACAATGACATGTTTCGACAGTTCTTAAGCCATTTTTACGAATACGACATTTTTAGACAGTTTTTAAGCCATTTCTACGAATACAATGACATGTTTAGACAGTTTTTAAACCATTTTAACGAAGAAAATGTCATTTTTAGACAGTTTTTAGCCATTTCTATAATAAAATGACACGTTTGAATTGTTTTTTTAGCCATTTCTACGAATGCAATGACATTTTAGCATGTTGTAAGGTCATTTGTGTGATATATATATTGGGATTTATGATTTTTCAATAGACTGGCTGTCCCTAAACATGTCATTGTATTCATAGAAATGGCTTAATAACCATCAAGTCATTGTATTTATGTATAAATGGCTTAAAATTTTAAGAAATCATAAAAACATGTCAAAAAATAAATTTTTAGCATTTTTATGACAGTATAGGATAATATGAATTTTCAAATTCGAACGACGTTTCGACACATTTTTTTAAAATTTTGTCTGTGGGGTTTTTAAAACGGCCATATTGAGGAACGAGGAGGGGAATTTCGATCTAAAATGGACATGGGAAGGGAGTTTTCGAAATTTAACTGCATCCTATGCAACTCGGTATATCGATCGTTGCTGAGGGGGGGCCCCCACACGATGGAATAAATCTCCTGTCACTGCATTTTAACCCCTTTCGCGGACCTACGTAGTAACAAACAATTGCGCCTCTTTTCATCCAAAAAAAAAGCATCTTTCCGTCCATTTAATGAGCTTGAATTCTGGTTAATGACTCGTAGGGGTTTTTTCAAGGGAGTTTCTCATAAAATTTGAGAAAAGGGAGAGTGAAAAACACGAGGGATGTAATTAATCATGGTGGAGGATCTGACGGAGGGGGGCCGCCCTTTTAAAATGAAATTATGTCAAAATATTACGTCTCCGTGTGAGTGGGAACCCTCGTCAACGCGAGCCTTTTCAAGAAAATTCTGAAAAGGTCGGGGAGTTTCCTGGAGGTAGAAGCCCCCCCCTCCGCCCATCTTTTTCGATATAAATGAACGTCAAGGATATGCCTCCGTTATAAGTAAAATAAATGAGAGGTCGCTTTTCCAGGCTTTTCTTGCTAGGAGGCTGATTGATGGACCTGTTTGTCGACGTCTTCAACCTAAGAATGCCTCTCGTCCACAAAAATCATCTTCTATGTGCGAAAATCCTCTCAATATCGTAGACAAACGACCAACATTTTACTACAATACCTTAAAAAGAAAAGAATTTATAGAAGAAACTTAAAAAAACAACCAATAATGGCATTTTAAAGCATAAAATAAATCTAAAAAAGTCAATATAAACCTTATAAAAGCTTAAAAACCAATAAATAATAACGTAATACATTTATTTCAGTAGAAATGGCTTGAAACTACTTACACATGTCATTGTAATTTGATTAAAACGTAAACCATTTTTCTCCAATAGAAATGTTATAAAACTAGCAGAAAAGTCATGATTTAGCTTCTTTCAAGCCATTTCTCCAGTATTATTATGACATGTTTGGATCGTTTTTCAGCCATTTCTATAATAGAATGACACATTTAGAAGATTTTGAGGGCATTTCTTCGAATACAGTGACATTTTAGACTGTTTTCAGCCATTTCTACGAATAGTATAACAGGTTTAGACAGTTTTTAAGCCATTTCTACGAATACAATGACATGTTTTGACAGTTTTTAGGCCATTTTTACGTAGAAATGACACTTTTAGACTGTTTTCGTCCATTTCTACAAAACAATGACATATTTAGACAGTATTTAAGCCATTTTTACGAATACAATGAAATGTTTAGAAAGTTTTTAAGCCATTTCTACAAATACAATGACATGTTTAGACAGAATATAAGCCATTTCTATGAATACAATGACATGTTTAGACTGTTTTCAGCCATTTCCATAATACAATGACATGTTTGAATTGGTTTTTAGCCATTTCTACGAATGCAATGATATACATACTTAATTAGACTTTAGCCACGTTTAGTATTTAAGCCATTTTTACGAATACAATGACATTTTTAGACAGTTTTTAAGCCATTTCTACAAATACAATGACATGTTTAGACGGAATATAAGCCATTTCTATGAATACAATGACATGTTTAGACTGTTTCCAGCCATTTCCATAATACAATGACATGTTTGAATTGTTTTTTTTTTTAGCCATTTTTACGAATACAATGACATGTTTCGAGAGTTCTTAAGCCATTTTTACGAATACGACATCTTTAGACAGGTTTTAAGCCATTTCTACAAATACAATGACATGTTTAGAAAGAATATAAGCCATTTCTATGAATACAATGACATGTTTAGACTGTTTTCAGCCATTTCCATAATACAATGGCATGTTTGAATTGTTTTTTAGCCATTTCTACGAATGCAATGATATAATCAGACTTTAGCCACGTTCAGTGTTTAAGCCATTTTTACGAATACAAAGACATGTTTAGACAGTTCTTAAACCATTTTTACGAATACGACATCTTTAGACAGTTTTTAAGCCATTTCTACAAATACAATGACATGTTTAGACAGAATATAAGCCATTTCTATGAATACAATGACATGTTTAGACTGTTTTCAGCCATTTCCATAATACAATGACATGTTTGAATTGGTTTTTAGCCATTTCTACGAATGCAATGATATACTTAATTAGACTTTAGCCACGTTTAGTATTTAAGCCATTTTTACGAATACAATGACATGTTTCGACAGTTCTTAAGCCATTTTTACGAATACGACATTTTTAGACAGTTTTTAAGCCATTTCTACAAATACAATGACATGTTTAGACAGAATATAAGCCATTTCTATGAATACAATGACATGTTTAGACTGTTTTCAGCCATTTCCATAATACAATGACATGTTTGAATTGGTTTTTAGCCATTTCCATAATACAATGACATGTTTGAATTGTTTTTTAGCCATTTCTACGAATGCATTGACTTTTTAGCTTGTTGTAACGTCATTTGTGTGATATATTGGGATTCATTATATCGCGACATATGACTGGTGATTTTTAATGCTATTATGGGAATAATATGTTTAATTATAATTTTCTAGGAAAGAAATGCACTTTTCGTTTGTGATGAGTGTCAGAGTGGCGGTTCTGCATTGTTACATTATATTTATGCATTGGGGAACGAAAGGTGAGGGTGGAAAAGGGGGTCAAAGGCTGGGAGGGAAGCGTTTGATTAATTTATGCGTTCATGACGCCGCCCATGCCTATAGAAAACTACCAATTGGGATCGCCCCCCCTCGGCCCCAACAATTGGAAATATCGGGTGGAAAATTAAGGGAAATACAACGAAAACTAGACATCCCCCCTTCTAAATAGCGAGTTTATCATCGGGCTAAAAAAAGAGGGAGGATTTTCGAAAGTGAAAATATTCGTAATCTCCAGCAACAAGGGCTTTTTAGTACAATGCCGAATCGATAACCGCTTTTGGAAGGCTCACGAGATAAATTTATTTATTAGCCGACCGTCCCGCGTCACTCGAGGCCCCGAAAACGGCTTTAACTACATTTCCTCCCTCTAGTGCGATAATAGTGGACGCTTTAGCGAAGAATAAACCAATCTTCATTACAAAGTTATACACACCCCTTGAAAACAGCTTTGAGGACTTAAAACTTTATTAATTTGCCCATTTTCGCTCTATAGACCCCCTAAAATGCTTGTTTTCGCTATTTCAGGCCCAAGGCGAAGACTCCTCCTTATTGCTGGGAAAAATTTCGACTCCATCTTCACACATAGAACTACCATAATGACATCTTTTTGATTGGTTTTAGGCCATTTATACTTTACAATGACACCTTTTGACTATTTTAAAGCCATTTCTACATTTAAATGTCATCTTTTGATTGTTTTTAAGCCATTTCTACATTAAAAAATATCATCATTTGGTATTTTTTAAAAGCCATTTCTACATTAGACTGTCATCTTTCGATTTCTTTTAAAAAGCTATTTCTACATAAAAATGTTATCTTTTGTTTTTAAGCCATTTCTAAATGAAAATGTCGTCTTTTGGTTGTTTTTAAGCCATTTCAACATAAAAATGTCATCTTTCGATTGTTTCTATTCAAATTCTAAATGAAAATGACGTCTTTTGGTTGTTTTTTAAGCCATTTGTACATTTAAAATGTCATCTTTTGATTGTTTTTAAGCCATTTCTAAATTAAAATGATATCTTTTGATGGTTTTTTAAGCCATTTATACATTAAAATGTTATCTTTTGCTTGTTTTTAAGCCATTTCTACATTAAAATGTTATCTTTTGTTTGTTTTTAAGCCATTTCTACATTAAAATGTTTTGATTGTTTTAAAGCAATTTATACTTTACAATGTCATCTTTTGATTGTTTTTAAGCCATTTATACATAAAAATGTCATCTTTCGATTGTTTTTAAGAAATTTCTACATTATGTCATCTTTTGGTTTTTTAAAAGCCATTTCTACATTAAACTATCATCTTTCCATTTTTTTAAAAGCTTTTATTTTATTTTTTTTTTTTTTATTTTTTTTTATTTTATTTTAAAGGTTATCTTTTGGTTGTTTTTAAGCCATTTCTAAATAAAAATGTCGAATTTTGGTTGATTTTAAGCCATTTCTACATTAAAATTTCATCGTTTTATTATTTTTGAGCTATTTCTACATTAAAATGTCATTGTTTTATTCTTTTTAAGCCATTTCTACATTTAAATGTAATCTTTTGATCGTTTTGAAACAATTTATACGTTACAATCATCTTTTGATTGGTATTCTGTTGACACCTCTGACGTCATATAGCCTGTAGTGCCTTCTGTACTCATGGTTGTGGAGAGTACCGTAGAGTCCTGAATTTTTGAGAAAATTGGAGTTCCTCCTCCATACCACTTTTTGTTTTTGTACATTCTACAATGAAATATGAGAAGATTATGTTGATAGCGTTCATTGGCTTTTTGGTTCTATTAAAAAGGGCGGAACCGGAGGCACACCTACGATAAAAGTTCATTAAGTCACCTTTTTGTATCGGGAACTTCCGAAAGCAAATATGTTTATATAGCGGGACCCATCCCTAAACCGTTATCCAATGGGGGGGTTTTAATTTAATGTCTTGGGTTACTGTTTCTATACAATTACTTTAATTAACAGGGCCCCCTCATCAACAATGTCCTCGATTAGTTTATATTATAGACAACAATTATATCCCTTTTATGGCTAATTAACATCACTCATTCCGCATAAAAATATGGGTTAAAGGGTTCCACCATTAGCTCTTATGTATAGGTCGTTAGAGCAGATTTAGTGTAATAGTCGCGTGCAGTACACAAAATGAAGAAGGCCGTGGAAAATGGCGTGGCGGGAGGGAAAGAAGGGTATGAATAATTCAAGGAGGCGGAAGAAATAGAAGAGTCTTACTATAATTTACAATTTTGAATATTCCGCGTTTGTATGCTCACGGAACACTAGTCATCTAGTCATTAATTCTTGCGGTCTGAGGGGGTTCGTTGTTTTCGGGAAGAGATTTCGAACAAAAGGGCTCCCTCCCTCTTTTCCTTTTGTAATTTTCTTCTTCTTTAGCATTGTAGATTTAAGGGAACTATCCATCATAACAAAAACATCATTTCGCGTCCCTTCCCTGTAATAGAGACTTTATTAAACTCCGCTCTCAAAGGGACGAAAACGCCTCAAACGATTGGTTATTACTCGGGAGGCTAATTTAATAACCTCTCGGTTTCTCAAAATATTTCATAATAAAAGGGAAGGAAATATTTACTTGATTTAATAACATTCCTTTTCGTCAGACTTTTTGCCGCATACGGAATCGTCGGATGGCCGTAATGAGAACGATTTCGGGACGATTTTGATGCCCGCGTGGCCGCTTTAACGGGCGCCGTTACTGCTAGGAGGCGACCGCAGTCGAAATCCATAAACGTACATAATTTAATTGGTTTTAAGTCCGAAAATGGACAATTTATTGTTCAGGCAACACGGAAAAGAACTTAAATATATCTAAAACGATCTTGAAACATTCTAATATAGTCCAAAAGGATCAGAAGATGGCACTTCAATGTAGAAGTGGCTCAAAAACCATCAAAAGATATCATTTTTAATTTAGAAGTGGCTTAAAAACGATCAAATGATGACATTGTAAAGTAGAAATGGCTTAAAAACAATCAAATGATGACATTGTAAAGTAGAAATGGCTTAAAAACCATCAAAAGATATCATTTTTAATTTAGAAGTGGCTTAAAAACAATCAAATGATGACATTGTAAAGTAGAAATGGCTCAAAAACCATCAAAAGATATCATTTTTAATTTAGAAGTGGCTTAAAAACGATCAAATGATGACATTGTAAAGTAGAAATGGCTTAAAAACAATCAAATGATGACATTGTAAAGTAGAAATGGCTTAAAAACCATCAAAAGATATCATTTTTAATTTAGAAGTGGCTTAAAAACAATCAAATGATGACATTGTAAAGTAGAAATGGCTCAAAAACCATCAAAAGATATCATTTTTAATTTAGAAGTGGCTTAAAAACGATCAAATGATGACATTGTAAAGTAGAAATGGCTTAAAAACAATCAAAAGATAACATTTAAATGAAGAAATGGCTTAAAAAACCATCAAAAGATATCATTTTTAATTTAGAAGTGGCTTAAAAACGATCAAATGATGACATTGTAAAGTAGAAATGGCTTAAAAACAATCAAAAGATAACATTTAAATGAAGAAATGGTTTAAAAAACCATCAAAAGATATCATTTTTAATTTATAAGTGGCTTAAAAACAATCAAATGATGACATTGTAAAGTAGAAATGGCTTAAAAACAATCAAAAGATAACATTTAAATGTAGAAATGGCTTTAAAAAACCATCAAAAGATATCATTTTAATTTAGAAATGGCTTAAAAACAATCGAAAGATGACATTTTTATGTAGAAATGGCTTAAAAACAATCGAAAGATGACATTTCAAAGGCTTAGAACCAGACGTCAGTCTATAGAGTCCGCTTTATGACTTCACAATTCTCTTTAGAGTCGCTAAATGACGTCAGAATGGTCTATAGAGTCACTATATGAGGTCAGAATGCTCTATAAAGTCGCTATACGAGTAATTAAGGCTCAAGAGAGTCACTTATGACGTCAGAAGGTTCTATAGAGTCGCTATATGAGTTAAAAAGGATGCTTAGAGTCAGAATTATTTAGGTTGAAGCTATTTCTAGGTTACTATGACATGTTTTGCTTTTGAAGCTATTTTTTTTCTTGATTTTTTACATCTTTGACATATAAAGTTTGTTCTATTCTCCCTCCTAAAAAAAATGTCGAAATTTACATAAAAATAGCATCTGGATTAAAACTATTATCGAAGTTTTGCCTGTTTCTAAATTTTGTAAAGAATAGTTAAAAAGCATGTGTTTTAACAATGGAAAACTCGATTTTAATGTAAAAATTTCCACGTGTCTTACTAAAAAAATAGTTCCCCCTAGACGTAACTACAATAGTTTGAGCCTGACCCTTGTCCAGTATTGTCGAAGTGTGACGACACACAATAGGCTAGGAATTAGACACCGAATTCCATTTCGTAGGACCGGTCTTTGAAAACGTGAAAGGGTTACAACCCCTTTTATCTACCTTTCGGATGATTCGGGGGCCGGAGGGGTCTCTACTGAACCTTTGACCCCCGATGGTCAGCGGAAGTCGAAAAACATCTGCCCGGCCTCGACTTCCGTTCTTTATCTACCCCTTTCGCCTTTTCTCCCCGACCGTACGGTTATGTTAATCGTTACTTCGGCCTTCCCTTCTTGACCGGAAAGGGGACCACTTCTATCAATATTGGATGTTCCCCGGAGAAACGCCCTCTTTGTTTTCATATCCTTTTTATTCATCTTAAAACAATAGACTTTTTTTCGACCCGAAAAGATAACGGGACTCACGAAAAAAAAATTGTTTAGGAGGTCATTCGCACCGATATCAAAAGGGTGAAGCTTCATGTTTTAATGATTTAAAAAAATTAAATGTCATTTTGTTTTTGAAGCATTTTTATCTTGTCTTTTAGCCATTTATACATAAAAATGACGTTTTCTAACTTGCAGGATTTTAAGCCATTTCTACATTACAATGAACGTTTCTAACTTGTAGGATTTTAAGGCATTTCTGCATTACGATGAAGTCTCTAAAGAGCCTTTTTAACTCATAAAGCGACTCTTTAGACACTTCTGACGTCATAAGACGACTCTATAGAGCATTCTGGCGTCATATAGCGACTCTAGAGCAATTCTGAAGTCATAAAACGGACTCTATAGGCCCTTCTGACGTCATATAGCGACTCTGTAGAGCCTTCCGAAGTCATATAACGATTCTATAGTGCATTTTGACGTCTTATAGCGACTTTTTAGAGCATTCTGACGTCATATAGCGACTCTCTAAAGCATTCTGACGTCATATAGCGACTCTATAGAGCATTCTGATGTCATGTAGCGATTGTATAGAGCATTCTGACGTCATATAGCAACTCTATAAGAGCATTCCGAAGTCATATAACGGTTCTAAAGAGCATTATAACGTCATATAGCGACTCCATAGAGCATTCTGAAGTCATAATCTGGACTCTATTGAGCCTTCTGACGTCATATAGCGACTCTTTAGACACTTCTGACGTCATTTAGCGACTCTATAGAGCATTCTTACGTCATGTAGCGATTCTATAGAGCATTCTGACGTTATATAGCGACTCTAGAGCAATTCTGAAGTCATAAAACGGACTCTATAGGCCCTTCTGACGTCATATAGCGACTCTGTAGAGCCTTCCGAAGTCATATAACGATTCTATAGTGCATTTTGACGTCTTATAGCGACTTTTTAGAGCATTCTGACGTCATATTGCGACACTCTAAAGCATTCTGACGTCATATAGCTACTCTATAGAGCATTCTGACGTCATGTAGCGATACTATAGAGCATTCTGACGTCATATAGCAACTCTATAAGAGCATTCCGAAGTCATATAACGGTTCTAAAGAGCATTATAATGTCATATAGCGACTCCATAGAGCATTCTGAAGTCATAATCTGGACTCTATTGAGCCTTCTGACGTCATATAGCGACTCTATAGAGCTTTCTGACGTCATATTGCGACTCTAAAGAGCCTTCTTAACTCATATAGTGACTCTATAGAAACTTCTGACGACACATAGCGACTCTATAGAGCCTTTTGAACTCATAAAGCGACTCTGGTGACACCTCTGACGTCATATAGCGACCCTATAGTGCCTTCTGAACTCACGGTTGTGGAGAGGACGCTTGATTTACAGCAAGTTTTACACATTTTCTACATGACATGTTCTAACTTCCAGGATTTTAAGCCATTTTCACATTACAATGACATTTTCTATGGGTTTTAATACAATGGGAGTGCCAACTTAAGCCAATTATTTGCTTTTATTTTGACCTGACCAAAAAAAGTGTCTAAGTAAACCCCCATTGAATTTCAGCAAAGAATCGATTGGAATCAATAACTTTTGGATCAGACATACTGGGTGCTCTAGAAAGACCCTAACTTCGTTATTTTAATACGAACCCTATATTTTGACTATAAAAATCCATTTTACGCTTAATTTACAGTATATTTTACTTAAAACACTTTTTTGATAGGACCAAAAATTCTGGCGTTATTAACACTTAAAGTGGACCAGCAATTCGTAACTCCCTAATGGTCCTATTTATAATATTGGTATTAATTTTAAACATCATTTTAAGTCATTTTATCAATAAAATAAGATTTTTTGTAGTTTTAATACATTTCTATCTTGTTGAGCCATTTCTACATTACAATGACATTTTCTAAACTTGCCATTTTTATCATGGTTTTAAGCCATTTCTATAATAAAATGACATTTTCGATTGTTTTTAATCAACTTTGAACACTTTTAGGTTAGTTTTTGGCTATTTTTACAGCACAATGACATCTTTAGAAGCTAAAAGCTCGAAAATGAATTAAAAACGAATTTTAAACGTAAATTAATAATTAAAACACGTTTGGAAATTATAGTTTTATCGAATTCCGTATTAACGGGGAGATTTCGCAATTTGCTAATTTAGATCCAAGTTGATCCTCGCTGTCCTTATTAACCGATGATTATCGCTTCCAGTCGATTAGCTAAATCGGGAACGTCCATGGTGTCCACATCAAATATTAACATAAAGGAAGATTATCCACGCTCCTTTTTTTACTAGTTTTCCTGTATGCCATATGTCCGTGTTTGTAAAAACTTTCATTTTTTTTTTTTTAAATCGACACCCTTCACACCTGACATTGATTTCTTATGGTTTTCACCTGTCGGGATTGAAAAAAACGAAGGCCTCTGGAAAGGGGTGGCTTTTTTACTTTTCTTATTTCAAAAGGGTTCCAAGCCCGTTATTTACAAACCGGTCGTTACCCAACATTGTCTAGACTCATCCGTTGAACATTCTATAGTCCAGTTTCATCAATTTTGAAGTTTAGGAGTAGTTTTAATGCATTTCTATCTTTTAAAGCCATTTCTACATTACAATGACATTTTCTAACGTCCGGATTTAAGCCATTTCATCATTAAAATGACATTTTCTAACTCACAGGATTTATGACATTTTCTAACTTACATGATTTAAGCCATTTCATCATTACAATGACATTTTCTAACTTGCAGGGTTTTAAGCCATTTCTACATTACGATGACATTTTCAAACTTGCAGGATTTTAAGCCATTTCTTCATTACAATGACATTTTCTAACTTGCAGGATTTAAGCCATTTCTTCATTACAATGACATTTTCTAACTTTCGGGGTTTTAAGCCATTT
>JAGWEN010000151.1:0-206966 GCA_018703685.1 Orius laevigatus
ATCAATAAGTAAATGATGAAGTGGCTACCTCACATAATAAGGAGTGTCCTAATGGATGTGAAAACTCGTGGCCCCTACCTGTTATGGCAAAGCACTTGATTGTGGACCAAAAAAACCGTGGCCAGCCACACAGGGGGCTCTCATTTCATTAGATGTGGACCCACATGGCCTGAGAAACTTGGCCAAAAACCACCCCACGTATATTATAAAATTTAAAAAAAAAACAAAATTAACCTAATTAAATAAAAATTTATAATCTTGAACATAATTTCATTATTCCTAATAGATAAAAGATGCACTCTGTGAAAGACGTTTGAATTGTATGCTTTCCTATTTCTTTTATTTTTTTCCTTTCCATTCTTTCTTCTTTTGATTCTTTTGACTTCTCTTTGTTGGCCACCTTTTTTTCTTTTTTCTTTTGATTGTCTCTTTTTTTGAGTGTGCTGCTTGGATTGTGACGTTGTCTTCTTCTTTCTGTTGGTGCTGTGGTCCTTTGGTGGGGTTATGTTGGCCCTCCTTCGTTGGGCCTTTGTGGCCTTTGTATGTCGCTGTCCTCTTTTTTTGTGAACTGGTCGATAAGGGACTACTTTTGTTGGTGAGCATTTTCTTTTCTTATTTCCATTCTTTTTTCTCCAGTGACTGGTGTGACGTTGACGTCTGAATAAGATTCATGTCAATCAGCGATTTCTTTTTTGTTTTTTTTTTTTTTTTTGTATTTTTTTTTTTTTTTTTTTTTGATTTTTTTTTTTTTTTTTTTTTTTTTTTTTCTTTTTTTTTTTTTTCTCTTTTTTTTTTTCTTCTCTTGTTTTTTTTTTCTATCTTTTTTTTTTTTTTTTCTTTTCTTACTCTTTTTTTGTTTTTTTTTTGCTCTTGGATTGTGTGGTGGAAGAATAAATTGGTTTGCTATATTGAACGATTCCATTTTTTTTTTTCTTCTCATTCTTTGATGCTTGGGTTAGGCCTAACCAAAAAAACAAAACAAAAAAAAAAAAAACTTCCGTATGGTGAAGATTGGTGTGCATTCTTGATGTGTGCACCTATTTTTTCTCTGTGTTTATGTTTGGTTGGATGTTGGTGCGTTGATGTGCGCTTTCTATTCTTTCTCGTTTTTCTTCTTTCCCATTTCTTTTTGATTGTGGCCCCGTTATTTTTATCAATATCCATTTGTCTTACTTTCCTCTTTTTTTACTCTTTTTTATTTATCACTTTTTTTTTTTTATTTCTTAAATTTTTCTTTTACATTTTTATTTTTTCATTATTATCTTATTTCATTTTTTACTTTGTTACATTTTTTTTGTGTTGTGGGTTGTCTGATGTGGCCGCCTTGTGGTCTCTTTGATGTGGCCCTTCGAGCCTCGTGGCCCGGTCCTGGTTGGCTCGTGGTGTGTGTGGCCTTCATGGTGGCCTTCAGACTGTCGGCGTTTTGTTTTCTTTGAATGTGGGCCCTATTTCTTGTTTTGATGTTGGGCCTGATGTTGTCTGGCCTCTTCGCCTTTTTTTTTTTTGAGTTTCCTTCTTCAGAACTTCCTATAGGATTTTATTTGTTTTTTTTTTTTTTAGCTTTACTCTTTTTTTTTTTTTTTTTGCTGCAATACTCTTGACTTCTGAATTATATTCCGCTTTTGAAGGGCAGAAAGGGGGGGGGGGTGGCAACGGAAAGAACTACATAAGAAAAAAGAAAAAAAAAATCGAAAAAAAATAAATAATGCAAAAACAACCTTCTGAAATCACAATAAATAATTAAATAAAAATATATATAAAACAACAGGAACAAAAATATAAAGAACGATAAGTTACCCATGATTGTGAAATTAAAAAAATTGAACCAAAAAAATATGAAGGATAAAAATTTACGTATACAAAAACAATTAAATAATAAATAATTCAGCGGCAGTAGACGGGGGCAACATGGCGGGCTGAGAGAATGTGATAATAAACGAAAAAAAATAGATAAATATGAGAAGAAGAGAAATTATATGATAAAATAAGGGGTTAGATGTCCCAAAACTAATACATTGAGAGCACACATTTGACTACATACAAAAAAATTTGTACCAAGAAATCGCATTTTATTTATTCACTAATTGGATCCAAGTTTCGTGTAGTGTAAACATAGGTCCAGTTCTATATGTCGTTTTCCACATTCTTGATATTCCATTCTTGAGATTTGAGATGTGACCTGCTCTGGTTGGGTTGCGTCCTTTTCCTTTTCTTTTTAAATTTGTGGTCCTCTCTGATGTAGAGATGTGTGCTGTGGGTGGTGCCTCGCCTGTGTGTTTTTTCTTCATTTCTTGATGTGGGATTGATGTGGCCCTTCGTTGGCATAGGAGTGAGTGGTTTCGATGCTGGGTGTTGGTCCTCGGTGTGGCGCCTGATCGCTCTTTTGCCTTTTTTTTTTTTTTTTTTCTTTTTTTTTATTTTTTTTTTGCTTTTATGGATTTTTTTCCTATTTCCTATTTCTTTCTTTTTCCTTGATTTGGTTGTGGCCTTTTGGGGTTGGATGTGGTTGTGGCGCCCGTTATTTATAGCATTTTAATTTTCTTTTTTTTTTTTTCATTAAAATCATACTAAAAAAAAAACTGAAATGAAGACTACCAATTTTACATTTTTCACATTTTTACTTTCTTTTTTTATTTTTACTAACTTCTTTCTTTTTTTAAGTCACTACATTTTTCCTTTTTGACTTTCTATTAATTCTTCTATGGATGTGGCCCTCCCTGTATTAAGACTTCTTTTATCCCTACCTTTTCCACGTTTCCATTTCCATTCCGCCCGCGTTCTCATCCTTTCTCCTGCCCTCCCCGGAGTCTGTCTCTGGCCCTTACCGCGTGTTACTTCATATTTAAAAATATCCATATTAAAACGGTCCTGAATCTCTTAAAAAAAATAACTGATAACGGCATGGCTCGGTAACGCCATCTTTTCTAACAAAACGAACTGCATTCTTGAATTTTTTATTTCGTTCGGATTTTCGATCTGAGTATCTCTAGCACTATCACTTGTCTTCCTTATCATTCTGCCTCTAAATGCTCTAGAAGCCATCCATTTCATGTAGGCGAATATTTTTCGAAAAAATTATCGTCTATCTTCTTCTGGTTTCGGTCGTTGCCCTGATCCATCATACTTTTTGCTTTATCAGAGTTAGTTAAGTTATATCATTGGGTCCGTTTTTCCCAACGAAGTATTATTAAAGAGAAGACCCCTTTAATGTACGAAAAGGAATTTTCTAAAATGATGGATTCTATATTAAAACCCTACTTTATATCTTTTTTTGTGTTATATATGATAACTAAATTGATACCAACACCTTATCTAACTTTTTAGTTTCATTAACTAAACATTAGTTAATTTTTTCTGGGTTTTTTTTCTTGATCTTATTTTTTTATTTTTGTTTATGTATTTTGTTTTTATTTTTTTTTTTTTATTTTTTTTTTTTTTGTTTTTTTTTATCTTGTGTGATGATTTTGTATTTCTTTTTATTTATTTGTTTTTATTGTGTATTTTTTTTTTTATTTTTTTTTTTTTTTTTTCTGTTTTCCCTTTTTTTGCCTCTCTTTTTTTCCCCTATAAATATCAAGTAATAACCCTTTCTTCTACCCTTTCTTTCTCTTTTCTTGCTGCTTGACAGGCCTTTTTTTTAAGGGCAAGAAGACCCACGATGTACGCGGAGTATTTTTTTTGATTTGGTCTCATATTTGTTTGACCGTTACTTGTTGGCTATTTTTTTATAGCTGTAGAGTAAAGGGTTGTATTTTAATTAGGTACTTACTAACCTTACCCCTCTTAAGCACTTAAACACTATATCAATTTTAATATTTTTTTTAATTTATTATCGTATATTCTATCAATCTGATGTAAGAATTTGAAAATATCTCGGCGGGGCGGGAACCGGGCGCACTGTTTAAAGGCCAAAGCATGAGATAATGATTAGAACGCGGCGCGGAAAGTCAGGTGGCGGCCCCCTAAGTGATCTCCATATCAATTCTTTCACTGGTATAACTTACAGTAAACTACATCTTATCTATCTTAAAGACTTCTCCTGTTTACTTAGGGGGGGGGGGCCTTTGTGGGGGGGGGGGGGGGGGGTTAATAAAAAAAACTCAACCTTTGGAAAGGCATAATTATGATCCTGCAACTTTCATAATACGAATTCAACAACAACATCGTTGCCCTGTTATGCATGGAACAGCCGTGACGGTTGCGTTTCGCCCTTAGTTCTCAAGGCGTGGAAGTTCCTTCATGTTTAAAAACTCTCACGGGATTAGTTCGTTATTGAACGAATGTTTTAGCATGAATAGGACCAAAAATTTTGCGTAGTAAAAAAAAACCACCTCACAACGGTTTCTCAGTAAGGCACTGGAACCTAGGGGTCCAGCATCGCGTCCCGAAATGTACCGTTGGAATGTTTGGATGGAAATTTTGATTATCCGCACGGTCAATCATGGTTATATCTCTTGGCATGAAAATTCGAGCCGGCTTAAAATGGGTAGTGGACTTTGTGGGAGGTTGGGTTTCTGAATAAAGGGTTATTCAAAGGTAAAAGGGTATTTTAAATTAGTCTTTAATATTGTAAGAAACGGTGGTCTTTCCTGTTCTTTACTTTCCATCAGCTTGTCTCTTCATAATTCACTTACCTTTTATGTGGGGTAATAGTGTGTCTAAATATAATGGGTTTTTGTTATATATTTTTTATGGGTATATTTATTACAACTTTTACGTTGATTTCAACAATTGTTGCTTTGATCCGGGGGAATACTGGTCTTCTACACTTGTGCAACCTTCACTCGATGTAATTGTTTCTATCACTTGCCTCGCATTGACGTCTTTCAATCAGGACAAATCCACAATCTTGGGCCGCAGCTAGCTTCTCTATATCCTCTTATCCCCTTGTTTTCGTCCTTTCTGTGTCTGACTCGGCAATACAATATGTTTAAGCACACTGGAAGTAGTGGCATCTCTACAAATGTGGTTAAGCAACTGAAGAGTTTACTTCAAAATAATAAACAAATGACCAATTTCTTCTAAATCCGGTTCGGCTGGCCGGGGTTCTACTCGCTGGTCCGTATACAGTTTTTTATTAACCCCCTCGCCTGTGCTCAAAAAATTTTTCAATGTTTGAGAAGATCTGAATATGCCGTGCCGGAGGGAATAAAGTGGTTTGGCAGGTTTCCGAACACGATACTTAACTACGGCGAGATGAAAATAATCACCACACACTCTGCTGCCCCGAACACGACTCGGGCGCCTACCTAGCCCCCATTTCGGTAAACATTCTGTTTCATCGTCTATTTTTTTTGTTTAAGAATTTCGCATTTTGCTCAAAAGAAGCGTGGAGGAGCGACCTGGACTAGGACAACAGGAAAACCAAGTTTTTCATGGAATCATCATCACACTCAATGCAAAGGGCAAATGAAGAATGTTTTATAGGATCAAAAATAAGCGACTTTTCATTAGTTACTCATTCCTTTATTCAATATTATATGTCTTTTAAAGTCATTTCCATACTACAAGTGAGGTAAAGCGAAATAAAATAGACTTTCCCGATGGCGATGTTCTGGTGTGAGATCAGTAGTAGCGTGAGGGTGTTTATTTTTTCAGTTCAGTGATAGAGTTAAGGGGATTGTGTAAAAAGATATAGTAGAAGGCATTCCACGACATAAATCCTTCCCTAAACATTTCTTTCCTTATTACTCCGATTTTCAATTAACATCCTTCCATGCTCGTAAAATTACTAAGGTATTTTCACTACTTAACTTTTCAATCATTATATAAATTAAATCTAATTTTCCATTTTTATAGAGTCGATGATTAAAAAAAAAAAAATTTGGTAAATAACACCTCCACTGGCAATAATAGAAAAATGTAACATAATAAGCTTCTTATTATCCTGGAACTGCCAGTTGTACATAATTAGCTAATGTTAGTAAAAACCTAGCGGGAAATATAGTATAAAATCTTGCTTTTATTTATCTTATTTATTATATTTGTTGTGTTTTATCAAGGATTTATTCTATTCGCGTTTCACAAAACAATATTAAGCAGAGAGCACCTATGGCGAAAGTGTTTCAATCCGTAATACAATTAAATTAAAATTATTTGTTTGGGTTCTCGTAGTTTCCCCTTCTTCTTTTCGGATCTCGTTCCTTTCAATTCCTCTCTTTTCTTTTTTTCCTCCCCATTTGCACTACAGGACCTATACATATTACACTATAATGTAAGTCTTATTTGGTTACTTTGAGAGGATGCGGTCGGTGTGTGGTATGGTGGTTTGGTTTTTTTTGAATGACTTTTTGGTTTTCAAATTCTTAAGCTCGTCTAGATAAGACAGTCACAAGATTTATTTTGTTCTTTTTTTTTTTTTTTAATTTAATTTTTTTTTTTTTTTTCTTAACATTCTCGGTTACTATCATTTACCCTTTTATTAGTTATTTTATTATTATTATTATTAATTATTATTTATTTTATTGATGTTATTTTTTTTTTTATTTTTTTTTTTTTTTTAAGCTAGAGGTCAAAACTGGAAAAAAAAAATCATCATTTCATGTAGGATGAACTTCGATTTTGCCTGGACTATTGCGAAGATTGGAAATTTTTTCGTTGTAAACTTGACAATTCGTTCGGCTTGGACGATTTTTTCATTAAAATTACGATATAGAAATGAGAATTCGTAAATATTCATTCGGAAAAAGCTCTTTTAAGTCAATTTTAATTAAAGTAACTTTATACCCTTTTCAAACTGAACTTGAAATTGAACCTCTAGCTATTTTCTTAGAAATTTTATTGACTTTCTTTTAAGTCGTTGGAACTTTTTTAATTTAAATTTGCTTACATTATATTAACGATGCCTTATTGACCTTTTAAGGATGATGAAGAAAAAACGTCGGACGTGGGCGTAAATTTTCCAGTGAAATTGTCAAACGTCCGACCACCTCCACGAATTTTAACGAAGTGCAAAACGAGAAGGACTTTTTGATATTTATAGGATTATTTCAGCCTTTATTCCGTTCAGTGAAAACTTTCACTACATAGTTGTTTGGTTGAGTTTTATTTTTACGTATTTTATACTGGTGATGGCAAGTCTGATCCACAGCACAAAGAAACAACGTAGTTAATTCAGTGAAAAAATTCTTTCCATCAATTCAGTGATCAGGGGTAGTCTTGAAAAAAGTGACGACTTTCAGGGGTGGACTGGCACAGGGTGGTATCAAGGGAGAGGAGGACAATTTTAGTAGTTGGTGGAATTTGGTTTTCGAGGCTATGAATTCCAAAAATGAGCTAGAAGGCAACGTCCTGTCATATTCCCCCGTTTTCCAAAAGTCACACTTCGCTAAAAGGAGGACTCCTAGGACTAAGGAGTAGGAGGACCATCCTCCTCCACTTGATCCCAACAACCTCACCCTCCTATCACTTCCGTGGGAATCAAATATAGTCTGAAAAGTGTCTTTTGTAGTCAAAAAGGGTCAAAAACTGTCCAAAAAGTTTGTTTTCTGGTTAAACAGGTCAAAACTGTCTGAAAAGTGTCTTTTCTTGCCAAAAACAGTCTGAAAAATGTCTTTTCGTGTCAAAATGGATTTTAAAAAAAATCCGCTAAAAAACTGTCAGAATAGTGTGTTTTCTAGCCAAAAAGGAATCAAAACTGTCTGAAAAGTGTCTTTTCGTGTCACAATTGGTCAAAAACTGTCATAAAAGTATGTTTTCTTGTCAAGAAGGGTTCATATCTGTTAGAAAAGTGTCTATTTCTGTCAAAAACTGTCTGAAATGTGTCTTATCATGTCAACAGGGTGAAAAACTCTGCAAAAAAATTTTTTTTCTTCTCAAAAAGGATCAAAAACTGTCTGAAAAGTGGCTTTTCTTATCAAAAAGGGTCAAAAACTGTCTGAATAGCGTTTTCTAGTCAAGAAGGGTCCAAATCTGTGTGAAAATGTCTTTCCTTGTCAAAAAGAAGGGTCAAAATCTTGGTGAAAAGAGTATTTCCTTGTTCAAAACAAGGTTCATGACTATCTCTTTGGACCCAAAGGATTCGTAGAAAGATTCGGGGAAGAGCTTAAAATTGAGTCCATGATAAGAAGACCTTCCAATTTTAAGGATAATGAAGGAAAATGAATACCTTTTTTTGCGAGAGAAATCTGTGCGGCGGTTTCGGCGTGGTCTCATTTCGAACTCACACTCACCCTTAAGAAATAAACTATCTTTTCAGTCAATACTATCTTAACCAGTTAGTTTGAAATGGGCAACCCCTTCGCTGATACTATTTCCAGTGCTCAATTAATTCATGACGTTTGCGACTCAAGCTGAGGTCTTCAACGGAACTTCTATCGAGGACTGACCAAGAGGAAAGATCTTCTCCCTTTATCTTGTCCTTGATGACTTTTGTAATCATTGATCAACTATCTTAAAATAACAATAATAATCTATATGTCCTAGTTTTAGAAAGTCCTAAGTTTAAAACCCCTAATCTCCATAATTAAAAATAATCATTCATTTGATTCCCGGAAATCCTGGGAGCTGTCTAGAGCATCTCGAGAAAGCATGTTGGATGTAGATGTCATCCTGTATGTGGATGACTCGAGAGGTGTAATGAAATAGAAGACTAGAGCTTAAATCTAAGGAAAACCGAATATGGGGCACTCCCATTGATTGATGGAGGAAGCTTGAGAAATGAGATGCATCCTTACTGCGTCATGAAATAAGAATTGAGACTTAAAAAGAGAGCTAAAATGTGAAGATACCTTAGGATCAGTCTTTGCTATCGTCGACGTTTTCAGTCTTGTCGAGCAGTCTTCTCGTATGGCACATGAGGGCCGGCTCTCCCAACGAAGCGACAAAGGAAAAGCGTCAAAGCATCCGCCCTGTCGAAGGAAAAGCGTTTGGATCGAAAACCAAGAGCAAGACACTCATTGATGAAACATTCCGAGATGGATTTTTTTTGGTTGTTTTTATTTTGTCAAGGACCGAAGGGACCACAACAAGGGGCCATTTTATGTTGACGTTCGACAGTGGCGCTGTCTTGGACTTGGCGCCCTTCTTCGAAAGAAATTATCATCGACATCATGCCTCATCGATCATCAATGATCATGCATTGCTTTGGTATCATCATAGGTATCATTCATGCAGAATACTGTTGCTTTTTATATTGTAATTTTTAAATTGTTGTAAATAAAGAATTACCTATTATTATTATTAAAAATAGATTCCATCGAAACGCCTGATGGCGATGTTTAGGTACCATGCAATGCATGACGGGAAATATCGAAATGATTGATTTTTGCTGATTAATTGCATGATTGTTACATTCGAGATGCCTCGTTAACCTCGAGATGATGTTTGTTCAAAAAGGATCAATAACCAAGCTAAGAAGAAGGGCCCTATTAATTGTCGTAAAAGAACGAGAGCTGAATAAAGAGGGCCCTTATTGACCATGATCGAAATCGGGATAACTGGCCCTTCACGGCTTCACCATCAAAATAGGAGCGGCCTTTCGGGAATTTCCCTATCTCCCGGTGGCCGTGGGACTCCGGACTATCCTGATTCGACTCGCCTGATTGTTGCAGTCGAAATCATGACTTTTATAGTCGAAATGTATGATTGGTGCAGTGGAAATGAATGATTTTTGCAGTCGAAATGCTCTACATAATGTTGGAGCCGAAATGCATGATTGTGGCAGACGAAGTCAGATTGTTGGAGTCAAAATGCTTGATTGTTTGATTCGAAAATCGAAATGCACGATTGGTGCTGCCAAAATGCAGAATGTGATATATATCGTGATGCATGATGGGAAATATTGAAATGCTTGATTTTTGCAGTCGAATGCACGATGGGAAATGATGGAGAGGTATTTGGTAATTGGTAGTAGAAAGACGAAATGCATGATGAGAAATCTCGAAATGATTGGTCATTCGATATGCAGTCAGAGAAGGACACTTTGAGCGAAAGTTTTCGTAGGTTATCAATTATCATTTATTTTAGCATCAAATACGCCTAGAAAGCAAAAACTTTCCTACAAAATTTCCACAACACGTACTATCGTTTGACGTGTCAATTATTTTTACAGGGGTCGACCGCTTCGAGGAGCAGCTATACGCAACAGTTCGAATCCATCCAATAAACCCACGAACTCAAGTTTTACAATAAAATCAATATGTAAAATCAATCAAAAATAAATAATTGGCAATTTAAGAAATTTTTTAGTAGCATAAACCCTAAAATAAAACACTTAAATGCTTTTCCAACAATATTTATGTATCAGCTCTTTTTTTGCAATAGCTCCTTTTTGTATCAGCTCGACAGCTCCTTGCCATTCCACTTTCCAAATTATTTCCACCCGACTCCCAAGTGTTTATTATTCTGATAGGCTGGGCTGGACCCGTTTAATTAGCAATGATGATAATTTAGATTAAATATTAGTTTTATTAGTCAAAAAATGAATAACCAGGGTGCTTGTTTTCGCTTAAGATTTCCATGTTATAAAATACTTCAATTATATGATATTTAGCCTAATTTTCAATATGAAAGAAGGATATGTGTCTTTAACGTTACAAGGAGATCATAATTTTGTCAGCTCGAGGCGAAAATGGTGGAGGGTATGTTGGAAAATTCGTTTTTTCTTTGTTATCTTTTGTTTTGTAGACATGGAACGGTTTGTCGAGATTGCAGAGGAATCTGATAACAGGGACTTTCATGTGTGTCTTGTTTTTCACTGTCGTTTATGTCTGGAGGGATCGAGAAAGAGATTCGCTGGTCGTCGCTAGGCTCCACAAGTTTGAGCATTTGTCTGATGCGCCTCCACAGTTTGAGCGACTGGTTTGTCCTTTTTGCTGTGTTTTCGTTTAATTTGTCGGTTAGCATCCGCAGCCTGAGATCGAGCCTGTGCAGAAGATCGCCTTGGAAGATGTCGAAGTAAAACAATTAGAAGAAGTCGACGACAAAGTCAACGAAGATGTTGAAAGCGTCAAAGTCGATCGACATAAGCCAGTCAACATATCTAGTGAAATTAATGATAAGCAATTGGCTGTGATAAATGCGTTTCGTCATGCTTGGAAAGGATACAAAACTTATGCTTGGGGTCACGACCATTTGAAGCCGATATCGCAGAAACCGCACGATTGGTTTCGACTTGGACTCAGTATTGTCGATTCGCTCGACACAATGTATTTAATGAATCTCAAACAAGGTATATGTCAACAAAAAGATTATTTTTTTGTTAATTCATTTTCAGAATTAAGCGAGGCTCGTGAATGGGTCGCTAAAGACTTAAGTTTTAACGAATTTAATGACGTCAACCTTTTTGAAGTGACGATTAGGGTTTTAGGCGGACTTTTGAGTGCTTACCATTTGACTAAGGACAGTCTATACTTAATTAAAGCTGTAAGTTTCCTTTTTGGGATTGATTTGTTTGATCGGTTTTGTAGAAAGATCTTGGAGAGAGGCTTCTTCCCTGTTTTACCAAATCGCCGTCTCCGATTCCGTTTTCCGACGTGAACTTGGCCTCTCATAATGCGCACTCTCCTCGATGGGGGCCGGATAGTTCAACTTCGGAAGTGACGACTCTTCAATTGGAATTCAGAGATCTCAGCCGCGCAACAAATGACGATCGATTTGAAGTAATTCTTTTTTTTTGGTCTGTTCTTAGTGATTGCAATGTGTCTAGAGATGAAATCCATAACAGCGAACATTCTCAACAAAAAACATTCGATGTTGTATAAACCTCTCCAATTTGAAATACATACTCCTCTCTACATCCCCTCCAAGTACCTCCCCACATCTCCCTCCTCAACATCACTTATCACCTCCCCTACCCTCCTCCACCTCCTAATAACCTTTCCTCCTCTCCCCTATCTTCTTCCACCTGTTCCCACTTCCCATTACCTACCCACAACCTACCACCACTCTCCCATCCCCCCTGCATTGAATGTATCATTGATAAATTTGTCTTGCAGAATGCCACAAGCCGTGTTTCGCTCCACGTTCATACTCTTCCAAAGACTGAAGGCCTAGTTCCTATATTTATCAACCCGAGGACCGGACAGTTTCAAAACTACGCTGACATCAAACTCGGCGCACGAGGTGACTCTTATTACGAATATCTGGTCAAACAATGGATCCAAACTGGAAAATCAATCGACTAGTAAATATTTTTGCGTTTTAATTTCCCAAAAACTTATTTAATTTTTAGCTTAAGAAACGATTATATTGAAGCGATTCGAGGTATTCAGCATCTTTTAGCTAAAAGGACACCGAAAAGTAATCTTCTCTTTGTCGGCGAATTGAAAGCAGGATCTAGAGAATTCGTTCCAAAAATGGTAAAGTGATTATTTTTGTTTGTGCTGAATCATTTTTGTAGGATCACCTTGTATGTTATTTGCCTGGTACTTTGGCTCTCGGGTACCACCATGGCCTACCCAAGTCACATTTAGAACTCGCCCAAGACTTATTGTACACGTGCTATCGTACTTATGCAGAGCGGCCAACGTTTTTAGCTCCTGAAATCACTTTTTTCAACATCGCTAGCGAAAGCAGTCGCGACATGTACGTTAAAACAAGTGACGCGCATAATCTATTAAGGCCGGAGTTCATTGAAAGTCTCTGGTACATGTATCAGGTGACTGGGAACAAGACATTCCAGGATTGGGGATGGACGATTTTCCAGGTAAAAGACAACATTTCGGACTTTTTCTTATTCTTATTTCGTTTTAGTCGTTTGAAAAGTATACGAAAGTGGAAAATGGATACACTTCAATTGGAAACGTGAATGATCCGGACGAGACGAGGCCGAAAGATATGATGGAGTCGTTTTTTCTAAGCGAAACTTTAAAATATTTGTTTCTCCTTTTTTCCGATGACAGGAGACTTCTCGATATTGACAAATACGTTGTCAATTCCGAGGGCCACCCGTTGCCCATCTATGATAGATAAAAGTTTCTTTTCAACTTATCCTCTACTGACCGACACCAAAGTTTCAACGTCCATTATATTAATTTTGCCATGTTTTAGTAAAATATGTTAATAAATATTTATTTATTTAGATTTGGCTTTTATGATCTTTGGGTGTGTTCTTTTTGATGCTCCTTTTTCTATGGGGAGCCTCGAAAAGGGCTCCACAGACCTCTCCACAAATAACCCTCCCTGCCACTCATCACTTACCCTCACCAGAGTTGGGCAAAATGTAATTCAATTAAAAACTTCTAATTACAGCAAATATATAATATACAAATGTAATTCAATTACCAGCTTGTAATTGCTACATAATTACAGCAATTAAAATTACATAATATACAACTAAAAGAGTTGTATATTATTTAGTTGTAGTTTTGGAATTTAATTACATTTTGCCCAACTCTGACCCTCACCCAATCTTTCTCTCCACTTTTTTATCACCTATCTTTTCTTTCCCACCTTCCCATCACCTCCCCTCACTCACTCACCCCTCCCGGTTGCCACAGAATTAGCATGAAAGAAGTAATTCATAATTTATTATTTTAAATATAATTTATGTTTTATTTCTTCTTTATACAATATACAGTGTTTTAAATTTTAAAATTTACAATAATATTTAATATACAACAAACAAACCCTTTCACAGCACCTATTTTCTATGTAACAATTTCCTGAAAAATAAATTAATATATTCTTGGTTTTTTTGTGATGGTGTGAAGTAAAATTACTATTTTTTATAGATGGTGTCTCTTCACATGTTTAGGGTGTAATAAAGTTAGTACACTCCTGTTTTCCTCCGACCGGTTAAAAGGTAAAATTTCCATGTCAATTTTATAAAAATAGTAAATGTATCGTTTTTTGTAGCTATCCTTGACAATGACTAATAAAGTCGAAACCGGTCGGAGGAAAACAGGAGTGTACTAACTTTATTACACCCTAAACATGTGAAGAGACACCATCTATAAAAAATAGTAAATTAATATAGGAAGGCGTAACTAATAAAACTTACAATGTCAAAGTATTTGTGAGGCGGAACTCTGGCTGTAGTATATGATGGCCGAAGTGATGTTGACACTAGCGGCGATGACGAATACGGGGAACCACCTCCCGTGCGACGCGGTCACAAGTTCAGCAGTCAAAGGACCACACAGAATACCAGGAATGGTTGCCTGAAAGAATTTTGAATATTGTCTACATTCCAATGACTTTATTACAATTGTGTTCGAAATAGCGAATGTGACACCAGCATGGTTTGGTGCGATGTCTGCATGGTTGCTCAAATGGCCGGCTGAGTTGCACGCACATAGTCCCATCGAGATGGAAACAAATCTAAACAAAAAACTTAACAACAACAATAAATACTAAGCTTACACAACAGCGGCAAGAAGATTATCAACGGCACAAAATGCGATTAAAAATATTCCAGGGCCTATCAGACCAATACCCGTCATCAACCTCCTCACTGATAAGACACTCCATTTTTTGCTAATCAACGTGTCGGCAAAATGTCCAGCGGCTAAAAAACTCATTGAAAATGAAAATTAATTTACAAGACTTACATATCCCAACTAAGGAGTTAATAACGTAAGGAACAGCAGTTAAACTGATGCTTTCTTTGTTTGCCCCAAGGTTTCGGGCTAAGTAGGTCGGAAGCCACTGCATTATTATATAATTCGACCAGTTCATGGCGAAGTGGGCCAAGTAGATCGCCCAGAGGGCCCAATGGCTTATAAACTCGCCCCATCTCACGTTTGGATTCGTCACCTTGAAATTTGTTAGCGTACAATAATGTCGATTAAGTTAATTACCTTTGGTACGAATAAAGGTATTTCATCCTTGTGAAACGTTTTACGGTCATTGTAAAACATGAGCCATATTAGAACCCATACGATACCGAGGGTTCCGAACAAATAAAAACCAGTTTGCCATGCCAAGTGTGGACATATCTAGGAAAAGAGATAAATTGTTAGAGGTAGTGAATTTGCTATGAAAAAGGGAGGGTTATGGTGTTTTGGGTGGAATACGAGGAGTGTTGAGGTCAGGGAATGGTTTGTTGAGTACAAGGTATGTTGTAAGGTTGGGTAAAGGATATTTGGGTAGAATACAAGGAATGGTGTGTTGTGAGTACAGGGTTGGTTAGTACAAAGGGTGGGTTCGGGGTATGATGTGTAGGATACGGAGTATGATTTAGACAAAATTTGAGTAAGAGCAAGGCTATCAACTCGAATAGCATTACAATTTCTCAACAGAAAGAATATTAAAGCAGAGAAAACGTAAGGTAAACTTCGAGAATGAAAACTACTCTGAGTTTATTAGAATCCATAAGTATTGTAACCCTCAAGTTTTAGTTTGAGGGATGAACATACCACAGAGGCGACAGTTTGACCAACAGAGCCAGCAGCGACAAGATAACCAAAAGCTCGGGACCGCTCCTCAATCGGTACATTATGAGCGAAAATATGAAAAATCGTCGGTAATCCTAGAAACAAAACTAAATAAAAATTGAACTTTTTTCACAAAATGAAATGTACCAAGTCCTTCGCCCAAGCCAAGTAGTACACGGCAGAAAATTAAAGCCGGAACTGATGTCGCTAAAAATGGCGTGACAGACGTCGATACTGACCAAAGGAAAACAGCGAAAAGCAAAACGGTCTCGCCCCCGAAACGACTCGCCGCACATGCACCAATCACCTGAAATATGTTATCAATGCTTAACTCTTTCTTATCATTATTACCTGACTAGTAAAATAACCGAAGGCGAAAGCTGATAATATCCAACCCTGCCAATGGAGGCTCCATTTAAATTCATCGGTCATCGGAATTATCGCGATCGGCATGATCACCCTGTCGGCCGCATTGATGAAATTCGCTATCGAGCATAGCGCGACGATCCTTGACGTTTTCGCCAACATTCTCGAGCCTGGCATCTTAATTAAAACCTCTAAAACCAGTACAACTCACTCAAAAACGTTCAAAATCGAACAATTACCTCATAATATTCTTTTAAACTTATATTCCTACATATTGCACCTCTAAGGGGCCAAAGACGTCAAATTTTCGCGTTTTCTTTCCATGAGAGAAAACGCAGAGAGTATTTTAAATTAACGTTTATTCTTCTTTTAATTTAATTTCAATAAAAATAGATTATCTCAAGAGTTTATTCGATAAGTCAACTTGACAACATATGTTAATTAACCTTATTGTTACCTTCTAACCAGTGTTGCCAACATTGATAGAATTTTCCCTCTATTCTATGCCCTTTTCAAAATTACCCAATTACTCACCTAACACCACAGATTATAAATGATGAATAATGTTGCTGCATCGTGCCCCCATTATGCACGATGTTGATAATGCAACACGTCAGATGGTCCCCTACCTATGCCCCCATTAGGCAGGACGTCAAAGGTTACTCATCATTAACCACTTCTGTACCCGCCCATCATGTTATGCATCAGTGGACACCCTGTACCTTGCATCATTAACCATTTATCACCCCGAATTTCGTGTACCCATGATGCATTGCACTTTTAAACCTACTCACTTCACTCAATACCACTTATTTATTCCTGGCCTCGAATTCAGAGGAAGTTGGAAGAAAAACCCAGCCTTGTGAGCGGTATAATATTATGAAGTTTATCAACAGGAAATAAAGGAAAACAATAAAAGACAAAAATCGATCAAGGTCCATTTCTATTTCTTCCGCGTTTCTTTTTCTGAATTTTTGCTTTAATCTTCATTTTCTTCTCCTTCTCTTTGCTCGCCTTCTTCTTCTGTTTTTGCTTCTGAATCCGATTCAGCGTCTGAAACGCTTTGCTCTGCTGGACCATCACTTTTGCATTGTCTTTGATCATTTTTTTGACTTGCTTCTTTGTCTTGAGCTCCATGCCAGGCATTTCTTCGCCTTCCTCTTCGACTTCTAAGGGGTCCTCGATTTCCTTGGGCTTCCCCTGTAAATAACCATTTAGAAACTGAGAATTTAGGGTTAAAATTGTACTTTGTTCCGTCCAATTAGAAAATTCGTCTCAGCCAGAAGGTCGGTATCGAGTTCTAATACGCTGACTTTGGCATCGTCAACTTTGATCTCTTTGGCGAACTGTTTTTCAAGCTCTGGAATAGGTTTGTATGAATGAACCAACTTTTTGTACTCCTGCTTCGACTAAAAATACAATAAAATTTCGTGTTATGAATTTCTCTCTTCAATTTCCTCAATTACCTCCAATTTGATTCTTTTCTTTTCAGCTTTTAATTGCTCTTTGAGTTCTTCCTGGGCTGCCTTCCTTCGCTGCAATTTACGCTTGTGAAAACCAGTCAAAAAATCTCTAAAATTCAAAGATTTAAAGAAAACTTTAAGGCTTAAACATTTTTTGGGTACCTTCTTGCTTTTTCATCGAAGACGATATGGAGTTTAGTTTTACGATTAATGCACTTTTGCCTTCTGGGGGCAATTACAGGTGCAGGCTCCCCATCTTCGTCAAAATCCATTGCGAAAAACTATTAACAAACTTATTAACAAAAGTCAAAACCACGCGTTAAAATTTGTAAACGTCACCTCCTACTTTGGTTACTTGAAACTCTGAAAGAGTTGGACAAGTTTGCCAACCAGTGCTCTAAATGAAAAATTCCCTCCAATTTCCTTTTCTTCACAATTTTTTTTATTGATTTGAACCGATTTTTGCAAAAAGAAATTTAACTATTCAGTTTACCTTTTTCCGTTCCAAGTGAGAAAAATTTCCCTCGAATGCCAACCCCTTTCCAAATGAATTTCAGAGTGACAACCCTGTTTTGGATAACTTTTTAATTTTATTTAATGAAAAAATTGAATTCTTTGAAATTCCTGTCGTTAAATTTCCATAATAAAAGGTGTAATATATTTTATTTTGTAATAAGTGCAGTGCCATCATGATCGAAGTTAGGAAGAACCTCGTGGTTCCCTTTTTCGTGAGCAGCCATATTTGATTTTTCGCTCTTCAAAAATCAGTCTTCCTAATTTTTATATTGAGACTTTCACGTTTTGAATTCTGTCGAGATGTTTGCAAACGCGAATCCCAAAGAACCGTCAAAGCCTAAGAAAAGCGAAAGTTCGTTTTGGAAGGATTTCGTTGCTGGAGGAATTTCGGCTGCGATTTCGAAAACGGCCGTGGCACCCATCGAACGGGTCAAATTACTTCTTCAAGTACAACACGTGTCCACGCAGATTACAAAAGACCAGCAGTATAAAGGTTTGGTTTAAAAAGTGTCAAGTTGATATTTTATGTTTTCCTTTTAGGGATTGTTGATGCTTTTGTTCGTATTCCCAAGGAGCAGGGAATCCTCAGTTTGTGGCGTGGGAACCTTGCAAACGTGATTCGTTATTTTCCCACTCAGGCTCTAAACTTCGCCTTCAAAGACATCTACAAGAAGACGTTTCTTGAAGGAATTGACTCTGAAAAACAACGACTCCGCTTCTTTATCGGAAACTTGGCTTCAGGAGGTGCTGCAGGCGCGACGTCGCTTTGCTTTGTCTATCCTCTCGATTACGCCAGGACGAGGTTGGCAGCTGACGTCGGCAAAGGGCCAGGGCAAAGGCAGTACAACGGCTTGATCGACTGCCTTACAAAAACCTTCAAATCAGATGGGCCGATCGGGCTTTACAGAGGATTTATTGTCTCAGTCCAAGGAATCATCATCTACAGAGCGGTTTACTTCGGCCTTTATGACACCCTGAAGCCTATACTAAAGCCGAAGGAAAAAAGCTTCTTTGCATCCTTCTTAATTGCTGAAGTAAGCAGAAAAATGTGACTTGTTTATAAAAAATAACATGTGTTTTTTCCAGTTTGCAACAATTGTCGCGGGAATCATGTCCTATCCGTTTGACACCGTAAGACGTCGTATGATGATGCAGTCGGGACTTTCCAAAGAAAACAGGCAGTACAAAAACACTCTTCACTGCTGGACAAGAATGATGAAGGAGGAAGGGCCGAAATCGTTTTTCAAAGGCGCCCTTTCAAACATTCTCAGGGGAACAGGTGGCGCACTCGTTCTCGTCCTTTATGACGAAATCAAAGCACTTTTATAATACGACAATTATTTTCTTTGTAAATAATGTTTCCGTATAATTAATAATAAATATTATTTGTGCTTTAATGACTTATATGTATTTAATCCTCGTTAGGTTGGTATCTAATAAGATCGACTATCTGCTATGAGTGGGCCCGATAATGCTACAAAATGGCAAATGCCAAAGGGCCAATAAAAAAAGTTAAAAGAGGGGTGGAAGCATTACAAAGGCCTTTAAATCTGCAGTACAGATAAAATTCAAACACTTTATTAACAAATAAATATATGATAAATACAATAATGAGAGAGAATCATGGTTAGTTAGATTGTTTTTAATACTGCTGACGTTTCCTGGCTGCACGCTGTTTGTCGAAGCGCATTTCCATCTCCTCCAAGACTTTCGGTGTGTAGCGAACGACAAGTTTGACTGAGCCTTGTGCTTGTTTGAGAAGATCAACAGCTTTTTCATGATTTTCACCTTCAACAGACTAAAAAAGATTGATAAGTTGTGGATTGGGGTAAAAACAAGCAAGATTCTTACGACTCCATTGACAGATAAGAGTTGATCGCCACGTTTCAAGCCACCATGGCGATCGGCGACGCCTCCCGGGATGATCCTTGAGATGTAAATCGGTGAGTTTTGCTCTTTGCCGCCCATGACGTTGAAGCCGAGTCCTTCGTCTGTTTTCGGTAGCTCGACAACTCTCGGATGGGCATGACCTTCGCTCGCAGCAAATGCAGCGACCGTCGCTTTAGCTGTCGCCGAAGCCCTCACGTCCTGCGATCCTTGAACGTCCACCGTCTCATAAACGTGCTCGTACACTTCACGTACAGCGTTCAAAAAGTCACTCTGCAGTACCTTCTGCAACGCTGCTATCTTCGTCACCGGAACCTCCCCACCTAAACCAACATTACTTTTCACCACAAAGTAACATTCAAACTTACTCTTTTGAAGCTTCTCCAGCAGTTCGACTGCTCTTAACACATCTTAAAAACCATCCAAAATTAAAATATCCTGCATATAAAATTACATTACCTCTGTTTAAACTCAACGGTTCAGCAACAGACGCCATGGCTGAATCAATTAATTTAAATTTATATCCCTAATTAAAAATAGGTACTGACAATTTTGATAAACTTCAAAACCTGAGAACTATGCCTGAGAAAAACCCAAATATCCCTGGCCCCTGCTAACCTTGTTGTCTCAAAATTACGGTTCGATAATTATTTGTGACGTCATAACAACAACAAAATGGGAAAAAAAGCAAGAAATAATAATTTTTTGAGTCAAGAAAGCCTTATGCTTTTAGAAATGACCTTAAATAAATATCAAAATCATAGAGAAATGACAAAATATGAAACTATTCAAATTGTGGAGGAGCACCTTTTAATTTTAGGTTTATGTAATGTAAAAAAAAAGTAAAAAATATTGTATTTTATTTAATTGTACATCAAAGAGTTAATAAATTAAAACAATAATGAACTTGATATTTTGTTTTGTTACCATTTGATGCTTATTGCTTATAAAAATATGAGGAAAAAAAAAAAAAAAGTTTTTCTGGTTAGGTTGGCAGCAGTGTTGTATTGCCAAGTTTGTCAATATGGTGGAATTCATTCTCGGCCGGTGAATGTTTCGTTTTAGGCGTCGTTGAAACTCGTTTTAAAATTGTTTAGGATTTTATTAAAATTTAAATGAATCTGAATTAAATAGTGAAGCGGGAGAATGACGCAGTTTTTACCGCCGAACCTTTTGGCTCTTTTCGCCCCGAGGGAGCCGATTCCTTTCCTTCCCCCGGCGGCGAAGTTACCCCACGAGAAGAAAAACCGTGGATACATCGGCGTCGGAACTTTCCTCAAATATTTTGAGGTCAGTGATGTTTCATTTATGTGCTCTTTATCTAGCTATGGTTTTTACTTCCATTTTATCGATTTCTAAATTTTGTTCATCTTTTGACATGATCACTTGTTTCAGGACCCTTTAGAAACTCCGGCTCCCAAAAAAGTCGAAACTCGTGAGGAGCGACTTGAGAGGAGGAGGCGAGAACGGGCTGAACAGGTCGCTTATAAACTCGAACAAGAAATTGCCGTCTGTAAGTATTTATTTGTACAAATCAATTTCAATGATAAACTTACTGAGCACTCGCCTGTTCATCAGCCGAGCTACGAGCTACTCTGTCGTGTTGGGGATGATAGGGTTACATGGGGGGGGGGGGTTAAATCACTAATCATAATCTTGCACCCCATCTAAAATACTCCCTAATATTATGCAACCAAAGTGCTAGGTAGATTTTCTAAAAACTTAAAATAAAAAAAACTATAGGTGCTCATGAAGCAACGTGGCTATTTAGATCTTGGCTCCGGACTAATTTACTTAAAATTTTATCTAGGAACGCGGTAGCGTTCCGCCCCGCCAAGCAAAATCCGTCCGAAAGTTCAAACGGTTACAGATTATCTGTTACGAAAGTTGGAAACCCTGAATATGTCAAGTCGATCTGTCTGTAGGCAGCTAAGATAAGCAACTTAAAAACCTATTAACTATTATGATTTAGGTACCACCCACATGAAAATTAACACTCATCAGTAAAGAAGGCACCCCCACCCGTAAAATGCTTACCCACCCAATAATCGGGCACCTACCCACTCTAAAAGTACCTACCCATTTAGAACTTAAAATACCTACACATCCCATAAAGTACCTACCCATCATAAAATTTTTCCCGAAGGCACTTACACGCCATCCTAAAGTGCCTACCCACCCATACTCTAAGTAACTACCAAACCAATAAGTACCTATACATATAAAAGTCGGTACCTACTCCAAAAGAACCCACCCACCCCAGGAAGTATCTACCTCACTACCCTAGAAGTAACTACCTACTTCAAAAGTACCAACCTACCCTAGAAGTATTGACCTATTACGTCCAACTTTGTACCCCCTCTGATTTTTTATTTAAAAGGATTAAAATTTCTGAAAATTTTACACACACTAATTTTAGACAATTGAAATTTTCAGAAATTTTAATTCTTGTTTATCTTTTTGCTTTCCTTAGTGGTTAAGTAGGTAGGTATTTGACAAAAAAAAAAATCATTTATCTTCTGTTTTTGCTTTTTTACTTAAGTATTTTATTTTATTTTTTACAGGGGATCCACATAACATCTCGTCATCAACTGTTGATCCATTTAAAACACTATTCGTTGCCAGAATTGTGAGTTTCTTTTCCTTTAAATATATTTGAGTAATTTTGAGCTTTTACTCACTAAAAAATTTACAGAATTATGACACATCAGAGTCCAAACTTCGAAGAGAATTTGAGATGTACGGTGCTATTAAAAAGGTAAGAGATTTTTCCCCCTAAAGAGTACCATTTCTCAAAGTTTTTGTTTTAGATTGTCCTTATTCACAACACAACGGGAAAACCACGAGGTTACGCCTTCATTGAATACGAGCACGAGCGGGACATGCACTGTGAGTATCGTGAAAAATAAAAAAAAAACCCAAAAATTCTTATTTCTCCACTTCTAATATCCTAAGATGATATTTTATTTTATAAATTGGTGGTATTGGGACTATGGTTAGAGACCATCAGGTAAAACCGGTTTTCTCTTAAAATTATTAAAAACATTCATAATATGAAACAAAAATAATAAAACCGCCTAACATAATTTTCTTGTTTTGGGTCCAGTTTGGCGAGCGGTTGGCAACTTAATGCCTTCTCGAACTCTGTGATATGATTCACGCTTATTATAGGTTTGTATGTCTGGTAAGACCCAACATACAACATTATGGGTATTATTTTTAAAAAGTCAGGTTTTCTTTTATTTTGATACGTCAACCGGTAATTTTTTTTCCTTTGGATCGGTAAGTCCCTGGTTAAACAGTTTGGTCTTCATTTTCTATTCATTCGTGATTTCCTATTTGAAAAACCATAAAAAGGAATTTTTTTTTTAGCCCCCGAAATTTTATTTATTTTCTGTTATCTTTTCAAGATGCTCAAATTTTGAGTTAAGTCTTGTGGAAAAAATATTTTCAAAGTTTCAATTTTTTTATTTATTTTTTTAAAAGTTGGATATTAATTACATATATTATTGTTATTTTTTGAGTTCTCTTAAATATTACTTTTTTTTTAATTGACCAAAACTGTTTCTATTAATTCAAAAAGAAGGTAAATTAGGTTTTTAAATATTTTATTTTTATTTTTGATTTTAATTTAATTTTTGCGCGATAGTAAGTAAAGTATGCGCACCAGGTAATTTTGGTTTTTTCCGAATTAACGCCGAGTGGATAAAAGAAGGACTTCCTGGGTCCGATTCCCCTTTTAAATCGGTAGGTACATCATTACTTACCTACTTTAAATGTTAAATTGTTGTCCCATGACCGATCAGAGAACAGAATGTTGGCATTCAAATGAGAAAAGTGGGTTGGGCGAACCAAGACATACATTTTCTGTCCCTAATTTTATATTTATTTTGTTAACATTCCGTTTTGTGGTAAGTATGAAAAGGGGGATTTAAATGTTTAAAATTTTTTTTTATTTTTATAAATTAATTATGTTTTTTAATTTTTCAGCTGCATACAAGCATGCCGATGGTAAGAAGATTGATGGAAGGAGGGTTCTTGTCGACGTTGAAAGGGGTCGGACTGTTAAAGGATGGTTACCGAGGAGATTAGGTAAGTTTTTGTTGTCTGGCGAAGGATTGGTTTAATTGTTTTTCAGGTGGAGGTCTTGGTGGGACGAGAAGAGGAGGTCCAGATGTCAATTTGAAGCATTCCGGACGGGAGGATAATGAGAGAGAAAGGGAGAGGTATAGGTTAGAGAGAGAAGCCGCTGAGCGAGACAGACCTCGGGAGCGTGAACGAGGAGAAAGACGAAGAAGCAGGAGTAGAGATCGTGAACGTGATCGTGATAGAGACCGCGATCGTGATCGCGACAGAGATCGCGATCGCGAAAAGAAACGTCGATCCAGAAGGTAAAGGTTACTCAAACTTTCAGTAGCCCTATGAAAGAGCTTTCCAACGGTATAGATATCAATAAAATCGTTCAAATATTGTAAAAGTCATAAAGGTTTAAAAGTTTTTCACAAAATCCTGCCATGGATAAACTAGCAATGAACTTAAGGCTATTTTTGAGGGCTAAAGAGTGTTCCAAGCAATTTTAAGGATATTGTAACTTTTATAGCCCTTTGAGAAAGCTTTTTAATGGTATAAATATCAATATAATCGGTCTAAAATTGTAAAACTTATAAAGAGAATAAATTTTTTTCCAGTCGTTCTCGGGAGCGTAAAAGAAGAAGAAGCCGTGATCGAGCACCTCCTGACGGTGATATTGATGAGATCACTGAACGTCCACGAGATCGTGATCGCGATCGAGGTGATAGATCTCGCGATCGAGACAGAGGTGAACGACGCGATCGCGATCGGAAACGAAGAAGAAGCCGATCCAAAGATAGAGAACGCAAACGAGAAAGGAGAGACCGAGACAGAGATCGGTAACTTATAAAAAAAAAACTTCCATTTATATAGGTAATAATTTCCCTTTTTTTAGTGAATGGCGTGAAAGGAAACCTGGCGTTGAAGAATTCGAAGAAAAAGTTCGCATCAAAGTGGAACCTCCAGACGGTAAAACATTTTTTTTCCTAAAATCCAAATAGGTAATCTAACCTTCTCTCCCTCCAGACTATCCCGATTATGCAGAAAACTATTCCCGAGACATGGAAGAGTTTGCCGATAATGTCAAATATGAAAAAGACGAAGAAGATCGGACTAAATATCTGGAAGACAAAAAGCCAGAGCATCTTGAAGAAAACGGCCGAGATCGAGAGCGCGACCGTGAACGCGACGACATGGCCTACGATGAGGAAGAAGAAGAAGAAGAAGACAATTATTAATTTCTCTTTCCATTTCAAAATTGTCCTTTTTTTTGTTGGAAAATCGTTTTTTCTAGTAAAACGATCGACAATTTTTCTTAGCTCATTGTTGCAATAAATTTTTTTTATTTATTTGAAATGTTTAGTAGGTAGCATACTCAAAACAATCGTAAAAATTTGCCCCGTTTTTAAAAAAAAGTTACTTGACATTTTGTTAAACGTGTACAAAACTAGATGCAACTCACTTTTTTGTTTGCATTTTTTTTTCTCTTTTTATTGATTTCTTTTACTGTAATCTTAATGAATTAAAAAGATTGGTATAAAATAATGTGAAATTTATAGTCCCTACCGGTTTCGATTCGTTTTCAAATGGTTTGGACCTCGACAAGATGATTCGGACCTCCGGACTTATTTGGGCCGCTTAAGGCGAGTTTGGATCCTATTTAGACTCCTTTTAGGCTGATTTGAAAGTTGATTTGTATCCCTTTAAGACCGATTTGGACCAATTTTAGACTTTTACACCCCTTTTAGACTGATTCGGACTCCTTCTGGACCGATTTAGACCGATTTGGACCCAATTTAGATTGATTTGAACACCTTTGAAACTTGTTTGGGATCCTAAAAAATAAACTATTTATTCTATTCTAAGACCCTGTTCAGCTGATTTAGACTTCGAGACTGGTTTGAACTCCTTGTAGACTATTTGGACCTGACTGACAAGTGGAGAGACCACGTCAAAACATGGATTCAAAATCCAGAATTTTTTGTCCTAAAATGCGTTTTTACCCCGATTTCAAAATATTTCGACCAAAAACAAGCATTACTTTGTACTTGTAGGAGAAAATGACATGTTATTGCCAGAAAATTGACACCACTAGGATTTCTGATCTCGATTTTAGCGAGTTTTTTCCTTCAAAGTTTTTTCAAGGGTAAAATTAATCTTGTTTTTCCAAAATCCGAACGACCCGAATTTCGCACAAGGTCCAATACATTTGTTATCAAAAATTTGCAATTTATAGGCGTCCCCGAGGTCGGAAAACCTTGAAGAGTAAGTACATACAAGATTAATGTAGGAACAAAAAAAATCGTCCGAAAATTGAAAGCAAAACCTAATTTCAGGTATGCAATGGTTTATTCCTTCTAACACGGGAAGAAGTCAAACAGAGAGTTCTCTGTGCACGGGAAGTAAGTAGGTACCTAGGTTTAGGTACCGCCATCTACAGCTCCTACGAGAATAGTCACCACTGGATAATTAATTAATTAAGACTTTCGACGCAATTAAATTTACGGACTACAACTACCTCGGATTATTTATTTATGGAATGAGGAAATTTACCAAAGAAATTCTTGCCCTACTTTTTTTTTTCCCTCCCGCCACGCCTTGTGAGAGGAGAGAAGAAGAGGCCAGAGGGTTAGGAATATCAATTAATACAATAACCGGTTATTGAGCGGTTTTATGCCAAAAAGCAGTGGGTTATTTGATAGAAAACAATCTAGGACCATTCTGGAAGCTTATCCAGAGTTGATTTACTACAAAAGACCTTAAAAAATGAAAATTTGTTATCTTAATGATTAACCGAGGAGTAAAACCGTTGATAAATAACCGGTTTTAACCGGCCCTCACCCCTTCTCCACGCCTGGGATCTCCGGTCTCCCCCTTCACTAGCGCCCTGAAGTCGCCAACTTCCTCGACCAGTCGTGTAATCACATTTCCAGGTGATTGTTGTTGTGTTTATCCATTCAAAAGGAGTATTTTCAAAACCCGTTCGATAACCCTTTTATATATTTATTTATGATTCTGTATTGAAGTGGTACAAGTGACGTGAAACTTCATTTTCATCGTATTTTACTCTTTTCGTTTTTATCAGGTAAGTCTCGGCACAATCAATTACTAACAAAACAGTGTTTTGTTTGGATAATGATCTCTTTGTCGTGTCGTTTGGAGTCCCGATTATTCAAAAGTCCATTTCCTGTGATAATCATCAATTTAGAAATTAATTTGTTATTAAATTTTAAGTCCTTGAACTTGTTTACGGATACAACTAAGCACATTTTTATACGGCTTATTTGCTAGAGAGTTGAGACTTTCATTCCAGGGTTACCAACACAACAAAACAGTGATACTAACCTGAAGTAAATATATTAAAAATCCGCTAATAATATAAACGAATTCCATGGATGGGTGATAAATTGTAAACATCAAACTATCGATGAACTTACAATTTTATTTTTGAGGGATTAGGAGTGTTCCAAGCAATTTTAAGCATTTTGTAACTTTTGTAGCCCTATGAAAGAGCTTTCCATAGGAATAGATATCAATAAAATCGGTCAAATATTGTAGAAGTTATGGACGTTACCAACTAGCTTTTGTAAATTGGTATCACCATGTATATTACTCAGTTTGGTTGGTAACAGTGGGTTTGACATGTGCTTTCTGATAGTGATATGGGATAGACACAAGGTGAGTAGACAAAGAGTCTATACACCTTGGGATAGACGTCGATTTGACGTCATTTAGTCCAATGTTGACCAACTCGATTCGAACAAATTTGATGTTGGGGTTGGTAACCTTGGGTTAAGGAATGTGTTTCTGATAAGTGATAACGTTGTGACCCTGCTAGTTGTGGATGTCTGATGAAAACGTGATTACAAAGTTGACGTCATTCACCCCTGTTAAAATCGCCAACAAAATGGAATGATTTGCTTATTATAAGGAATGACTCTTTAAATTCACATTAAACGCTTGAACGAGGAAAATAATTAAATTGATGGGGGAAGTAAACAAAAAGGAAAATGAACTTTGCACATTGATAAAGTGGATGATTATCAAACGTCGATAATGAGACAGTTGGCACTACTGGTCTAATTATTGACGTATTTGTACCATTAGTTTTAGATTATTAGGTAGATTTTTTTTTTATCTTCCCTAGAGTTTTTGACTTACTGAAACATTTTCGTAGCTGACAAGTCGGGAAATTACAGTTTCGAGTGTGGTTTCTAGTGTTCAGACTAGATTGGGGCACCATTCATGACTGAAAGTTTAAACGCCCATAATTTCTACACTTTTTGACCGATTTTATTGATATCTGTACCGTTGGAAAGCTTTTTCTAAGGGCTATGAAAGTTATAAAGTGCTTAAATTTGCTTGGAACACTCCTTAGCCCTAAAAAATGATATTTGGACCATCATCGAGTACCATCACTTTATCTTCAGTCTTGTTTCTTTCCTTGAAGCGTCCTTGCCGAATTTTAACTTTCACCCCCTCTTTCCTTAAAATGAGTTCGACTTCCTTATCCAACCGCGGTGAAGAATGAAGATGCAACGCCGGTGAAACCACGCACCGAAAAGTCACGTGACGAAACATCTTTTTCTATCCTCAGTTACAAAATCTCCGTGAAGAAATTCCATTCCATAACAAAGTGATGATAAATTATTATATTTTTATGTAATTATTATATCTTAAGAGTTTCCTCAGTATGGCTCAGAACGTCTAGAATTTTCAAGAGATCCTGATCTGACATAATTTCATTCATAATGCATCAAAAACAAAATTTTTCCCAAATGATGAGGTTGGTTTCATCTACTTCGCAGTTCAACTACTTTTTTTTTCACCTATCATTCCATTCGTAATTTCATAAACATTTTACAACGACCTAGTTAATAAAGATGAACGGTAAACAACTTTTACTGACGCCTATGCCCGCCGTGCTTTGACTTTCACCCATATATTTTGTGGGGCAGACATTTCTAATTTTTTATTTTTCATTATGGGGCAGTACATAATTATTATGCTTTTATAAAGTTTATTATCAAAAATAATAAAAAACCTTCCCTCGACCTCACCAAGTGTGGGACTCTTTTTCACTTTTTGATCAGACAATTCTCAATTTTTGATTCCATCCAAAATTTGGCTTTTGACCTGGGTGAAATAAAACACGATTATGGATGTAAAAACATTTTTTTCGACAAGTAAAGTATACTCGATGGAATCCTGTCGTTTTTCTTTGAAATATGCGTGAAGACAAGTAAAAAAATGTTTCAACAACATTTTTTTTTCTAACTTTTAATTCAAAACCAAGGGCATTTCAATTGGTTGCATTTTATGCATTCGATAGTTCACTATCAAGATTCGTTTCAGGTCACCTGAAGGCCCTGAACCTTTCCTCGTTATTCAAATACATATTCACAAAATTGAAACTACGAAACAAATGAACTAACACGTAATAACATCTATTTCTTCCATCACTGTGTAAAACCGTCTATTGCCAACTTAAAAAAAAAAATTTAGTTTTGAAAAATTATCTTTAGTTCAATACATACTATTGACATTGTAAAACAAACAAAAAGATTGTCGCGACCTCGTAGACGAATCAAAACGTCCAATAAACGCTTTTAAAAAGAGGGCGACGTAAAAACGAGCCTCCCGTTTTTTTAGATTACATATTTTTCTGTCTGGTTCATTATCAGTTGAACGTTGAACTCGTTTTACTTCTTTTTTCTTTCCTTGACGTATTTTCTCGCCTTGGGGGGAAAAAATTTGAAACAATAGGTGTCTGGGACTTTTGGATTTATGGTAATAAAATTTTGAATGCCATAAATAAAATTATTCAAATTTTAGGTTTTTTTTTTCTACTCTAATTTCCGCTTGTTTTATAACTACATAACTTCCTTCATTCCTCATCTACTCGATCAATACGCCGTTCGAAAGCGATATCAAGGTTGAACGAGGGAAAATGCGTGAGATCTATCCTTAAAAATAGACTCAAAGGTCACCGACCCAAGAAAGATTTCCCCATTTTTTTCCATCGGTCTCTCGAACCTGAAATATTGGGCGGATTTTCGATGGAAAGCCATTTCAAAGAGCTATCCATAAAAATCGCATAGACCAGTCCAAAATAGACTCCCAAATTAGTTTTTTTTTAAATTATAAAATTAAAATTATCCAATACATGATATCTTCATGAAAATTTACATGACTTTCTTTATAAATTAGTAATGAAAGGAATGAGACGGAAATAGAAGGGTGTATTTTCAGGGCCGGGTCGCCGGCATTTGGTTGGGCCGCATGCCAGACAAGTTTACAGAAGACACTTTCATGTATGTACTGCCCATGACGAGTTAAATCCTTTATTTGGGTCAATTTACTCCTAAAAACTTGGACATCAGATCCTGTTCTAAAATCCATCTTTTGCCAAAATCCACGACTTATAGAGAATTTTAATTTATAGTTAGTTTTTTCCTAGGTTTTATAAAGAGATGGAACAATGGAAAACATTAAACCGTGCAATATTGTAATTTATATTTTATCATTCAAAAATTTTACATCGGGAATGTAATATTTTATCTTCCTTTATCATGTTTTGATTGAAATGATATTTAATTTTGCTATATTTTCCTTTTCAGCTCTTAATTGAGGAAGGGCGGCCGCTATGGCAGAAGCGCATTCCGCCGTCGCGTTCTCGTTCTCGATCACTCACGAAGGATGGGACGTGAACTTCGACCGGGAAGTCCTTCATCTCGTCTGGAACTCGGGCGTTCGCTCTTGGAAAAAACGTCTCGCCAGATTCAACGTGAGAAAGCTTAAATTTTGTTCTGGGGATGACTGGGACGTTAGAATGAGGGTGGGTTCTCTCTAGTCCAGTAGCGTCGCTAGAGCAAAAGGATCTGGAAAAATATGCTTTTTTTATTTTATATTTTCTGCGACCTACGGGAAGACACCCTATTGTCCTTATACAGTTTGAGGTTCCACTTGTCCTCTTTGTCTCTGACGCCCTCAATTAAGCACTTGAAAGACGTAAGTTGGTGGATAAACAAAAAGAATGTTGTGAAAAGGAAGTTTACGTTTCTTCCTAAGAACCTTGAAAAGCGCCAAGGTTGTCCAACTTGCACTTGTTCATTTCCAAAGAAACATGATTGCTAAGGCAGTTTAGTAATTATTATGTAACAGTTTCATCTGCTTCCTTTGACCATTCGACCATTGTATTACTGGAGTCCCCTTGTCTCACCCCCCTGGGGATAGGAGGGGAACTAAAGTCAACTCTAACATGAAGTGTTTTACTTGTGACGTCGAACAGTAAAAAAAAGAAAGAAAAAATTGTTAGTCATTGTCCACTTATCATGAGACACCAATATCCCACTTCACATATCATACCACCTACAATTTTTTAAGTAGGAAAACAAATTTGATATCTGCAGGAAAACGATTTCATTGATTTCCTAAAAATAAATCCCTCAGACCACGGCTAATTTGAGAATTTTACTTGCTATTACTGGGCCCTGTTTTGATTGTTTATAGCGTTTTAAAATTACTGTTTGACTAGCTAATGGTGGCCAGCAAAGACGTTTCCTAGTTTAATAATAATCGAAACGTCCAGTTGCTACGATTGCCAAGAATTTGACATTTAATGAAACTATCTACAAAACTATTATTAGTCCTCCAGCATTTGTACTTGTTGTGGGGGGGGGGTCATGGAAGGGCTGGAAATTTGCGTTTTTCTTTGAGGTTCAGCAAAGAAAGGATGTCTCAGAAGTTAAGGGCGTTGTTGAATAAAATTTTCTATTCACCCCTAAAAGTCAAGAACAACATTTTTCAGTTTTATAGGTTGTTTTTATTGTTTTAGAACAATCTCAAAAGTGGTTTATTCCCCGCACCAGTTCACAGCCTATGGGCAACCGTCGCTGCTATAACGGGATGTCATCTTTCTGGCGTACAGATACCATATATGAACGAAATAATGCTTTTTATGCCAGAGTATGTTTATTTCTCGAAACAAACGCTCAATTAATAAATTATTTTTAGAGATAGCACAAAGTATCAAATAATCGCATGCAGCGGCGTATCGCTCACATGTTGGCTTGGAGTTACATATTCCATACGATATGCTTTGAAACTTCTTTTTATGTACAAAGGTATGTCAGTGTAATCCATTATTATAATTAACACATCTTTATTATAGGATGGATGTATGAAGAAAGAGGTCCAGGAGGTAAAATATCGTTGAAGACCAGATTGTGGTTTTGGTTGGTAAAAACGTTATCTGGGCCAAGCAGGCCTATGCTCTACAGCTTTCAGGGCTCTCTACCACGATTGCCGCTCCCTGCAGTACCTGACACGATGCGTCGCGTATGTATATGAAATAAAATTAATTATTTTTAATTTTTAGCGTTTTTTTTTAAAAGTATTTAAGAAGTGTTCGACCATTGTTGGAGGATGAAAAATACGCTCGCATGGAAAAATTAGCATTAGATTTTCAAAATGGTATCGGAAAGAAATTGCAACGATACCTCGTTTTAAAATCATGGTTTGTATTTAAATAAAAATAAATAAATAAATTAAATTTTTGATTTTAAGGTGGTCAAGTAACTACGTTTCTGATTGGTGGGAAGAATATATTTATTTACGTGGTCGTTCGCCATTGGTTGTCAACTCAAACTTTTATGGTATCGACACTCTTTTGATGTTCCATACGAACATACAGGCAGCAAGAGCCGCAACTGTAATTTACACGATTCTTTTGTACCGCAGACTTATCGAAAGACAAGAACTCGAACCTGTAAATTGGATTTATTTTTATTTTGCTTAATTTCTTTTTAGATTCTTGTTCAAGGTGTTGTGCCGCTATGCTCGTGGCAATACGAGCGAGTATTTAATACGACTCGCGAACCTGGAGTCGAGACGGACAGAATCGTCCATTATTCGGACTCGAAGCATGTCGTCGTTTACCATAAAGGGCGTTATTTCAAAGTTTTGATTTACCACAAAAATAGATTGTTGAAACCTTGCGAGATTGAAGTGTAAGAGCGAATTTTTGTCTAAAATTTAATTCTTTGAAATAGCCAGATGCAAATGATTTTGGACGATACTTCTGAGCCGGTGGAAGGAGAAGAAAAATTGGCCGCACTTACTGGCGGTGAAAGGGCTCACTGGGCGACTACCAGGCAGGAACATTTCTTCAAAGGGACCAACCGTCAAAGTTTGGATGCGATCGAAAAAGCCGCTTTTGTCGTCGCACTTGACGACATCCCATACGAATTTGATGAAGTAATTTTGAAGTTTAAAATTAAGTTTGTACATTATTGAAATTTTAGAAAGAGCCGCATAAATTAGACGTCTATGGACGCCATCTACTCCACGGTAAAGGTTACGACAGATGGTTCGATAAATCATTCACTTTATGCGTCGGAAGCAATGGAAGGGTAATTATTTTATTTCTCGTAAAAACCATAGTTAATTTTTTTTTTTCTCAGATTGGATTCAATGCTGAACATTCATGGTAAGGCAAAGTTCGTTTTTTTACTATTTACAGTGAGTGAATATCAAAATTTTCTTGTTTAACAATGCCTTCATAATGAGCAAAGTTTAGGGTTTAAGATAGCATCCTTTGTGATTGCTCTTCACATTATGTACCTTAGGCTGGCATTAGCCTTTTTTAAAGTCAGACTACATTTTGTAGACTTAAACCCCCTTTGGTATGTTTTGTTGGACTTGGACTACATTTTTTGAAGAATATCCCTTTTGAAACTTTCATTGTGAATTGGACTACATTTTCGACTTCTTTTTTTAGTCTTTCACCCCATTTCAAACGTTTAATGTACTTGGACTACATTTTCGTAGACTTTGACCCCTTTTTAATCGTTTTGTTGGACTTGGACTACTTTATTGTAGACTCTTGCTCCTTTTTAAATGTTTTGTTGGACTTGGACTACTTTTTTGTTTGTTGACTTTATCTCCGTTCCACACGTTTTGTTGGAATTGGACTACATTTTCGTAGACTTAGACCCCGTTTTAAACGTTTTGTTGGACTTGGACTACATTATTGTAGACTCTGACCCCGTTTTAAACGTTTTGTTGGACTTGGACTAAATTGTTAGTTGACTTTGACTCCTTTTCAGAGCTCCTAGTCAAACTTGGACTTCTTTTTTTAGTCTTTCACCCCATTTCAAACGTTTAATGTACTTGGACTACATTTTCGTGGACTTAAACCATATTTTTAATCTCAATGAACCATCGAATTTCTCATGTTATTTCACTCGTCGATTTTTGTGCAAACTAGGTAATTTAATAATTAAAGCATTTTTGATATTTTTTTTTTGCAGATAATGAAGAATTTGTTTTCAGGAATAGAATTTGTTCTTAGAATTTAAGTGTCATTTTCAGGGCGGACGCTGCTGTAATGTCGCATCTTTGGGAATTCGCCGTTTCGGACGAAGCCGGACAAGAATGGTAAAGAAGGGAGAAAACGAAATCCCCGAAACTAAAAGAAATTTTTAGAAGCACTCGCTGTACATTCGCACTCGCTTTTTACTTTTAATTTTTCTCTTCCATCCCCCTTCTTTTATCACTTTTGTCTTACTTTCAGGCACACAATAAATAAAATGAGAAATCTTTTTTTTTTCTTTCTTAAATTAAATTTTGGTGTAGGGCCGATGCGCCGGTGATGGGCCACATGTGGGAATACTGCGCGGCCGATTTCGATGGGTAAATCACACAGAAAGAAGAATTTTAAACACAATTTTCAAAAAAATTAATTTTTTTTTGTCTGTGAAAAAACTAACAAAATTTTAAATTTGGAGTTTCAATGTTTTATGTAAAACGTCTTTTTTTGTTGAAAAAATAGTTCTAAAATATTGGGTAATTATCAATTTTGTGCTGTGTGATCAACTATCGTCCATTTTCTTCCCCATTTTCCTTTCTAACTTTTTCTTCTATTTTTAACCTGCATGAGCATGCTTTCAATTGAGGGGTTTTGGAAGCCGATAACTTTTTTTATCCTACAGGGTGGCTGCTAACAGGAAAAACCTTCAAAATCAGGAAAATTTCCAAAGTGGTTTTTTTTTGTCCAAAAATAGATTTTTTATCAGGATTTTTTGCAACATAAAATTTCGGTTAAATTGTGGAATTTTGAAAGGTTAATCTGCGGCCACCTTATTTATGTTTTTATGTAAATAAAAAGGGAAAAATTGCACGCTGTACCTATACGTGGTGAGGCAAAATTTAATGACCACAAATTTTTAGGCCAAACATTTGTCTCACCCAGTATAATTATAAAAATATTTTTGAACTTGAAGATTTTATTATAATTTAGGTATGCGCCAGACGGTCATACGTTGGGGACTCCTGAATTCAAACCGCCGTCGCCAATTCGCCTTCAATGGGATTTCAAGCCGAATTGCCTCAATGCGATCGATAAATCGAATCAAATCATACAGAAAATCATAAGCGACATCGACCTCAGAATCTACATGCATAACAACTACGGAAAAGGTTTCATGAAAACATGCCGTCTGAGTCCGGATGCTTATATCCAGATGGCTCTTCAACTCGCATACTATCGAGTACAGAAAATAAAACACAAAACGACAAACAATTAAATTTTTCTTGTTTAGAATGCTGGTAAATTCAGTTTGACCTATGAAGCATCCATGACTAGGCTGTACAGGGAAGGGAGGACCGAAACTGTTCGTCCCTGCACCATCGAATCAAGTGCTTGGGTCCGAGCTATGGAAGATAAATCAAAAACTGTGAGTATAAACTTTATTTTTATAAATTTTAAATTTATTTTAAATTTTTAGACCCTTGAGAGAGTGACGTTACTTCAAAAAGCATGCAAACAACACCAGCTTGGCTATCAAGATGCGATGTGTGGTAAAGGTATTGACAGGCACCTTTTCTGTCTTTATGTTGTCTCGAAATATTTGGAAGTCGACTCGCCGTTTTTGAAGGTTAGTGAGGGGTGAGGAGGTGAATGGGTTGAAGGGGTTTTTGGAGAAGTGGGGGTGAAAAGATAGTGAGGGTGGGGGTAGTGGTGATATTGGGGTAATTAAAGGGTAGAGAGGGGTTCAGTGGGGTTAGGGGTAGTTAAAAGTTTTTGGGGTATAATGGTTGGATTGGGGTAATGGGTGAGAATACTGGTGATTAGGGGGAGTAGTGGGGGCTAGGTTAGTGAGGGTTAGTGTAGGTAATAGTGGTAGGTATTTGGGGGGTAGGGGTAAGTGATGAAGAGGGTTAGTAGGGAGAGTTAATGAGGCATTGGGTGTGGATGTGTAATTGAAGTTACTTGGTTGGGGGTGGGGGTAGAAAGGGACGAGTAGAAGGGAGCAGGGGTAGTGGGTGTATGTTTTGAGATGGCTTTTCAATTTTTAAATTTTTAGGAAGTTTTGAGCGAACCGTGGAGGCTTTCTACATCTCAAACCCCTCATGGTCAGACCTCAAAGTTGGATCTGAAGAAATTTCCAAAATGCATTTCCGCTGGAGGCGGTTTTGGACCGGTCGCTGACGACGGTTACGGCGTCTCATACATCGTCGCCGGCGAAGATCTTATCTTCTTTCATATTTCAAGCAAAAAAAGCTGCCCGGATACCGTAAGTTTCGTTTAACACAATGTGGCACGATATTCATTTTAATTTTCAGGATTCGAGCAAATTCGCTTTAGACATCGAACAGGCTTTGAAGGACATCCAAACTTTGTTTCTCGACTATAAAAAATTAACGCAAAAAAAATAGAAAAAGTAATTTTACTCAATGAATAGATTTTTTTTTTGTTGGAAAAGAGCTCATTTTATTTTAGTTAATTAAGTTAGCGGTGGTGTTTTGTCTAATTTTTTTTTATTTCGTTTGAATTTTTCCCAAACAATTTTTTTTTTTATAATCTGCCATTTATAACTCAAAGGCGATGATGGCCTGGAACGACTTGTAGTAAAGAATTTCTTTTTAATTAGTTGTTATTTTCTTGTTAAATGAGATATTGGTTTATATTATAGCTGTTTAGACAAATTTGTTGAATTTATTGTGTATATAAAATTTATATTTTACAATAAAAAATATTTATAATGCCTAATTTGTTTTTATTATCCGAAGGAGAAGTTGGGATCAATTTTAATTAAAAAGTCGTTTCGATCAAACTTTTAAAGCGACTTTCCGCCATCCAACTTTAAAGGTCGCTAAATTAAGAAATGAAAAGCCGTGAACTTGAAAGTTTTCGATGGTCCGGAAACGTTATGAAGTTATTTTTTATTTTTCAATCGATATCAGCTATCAACGGAACCTGCAACCTTAATGGAATAAGACATGGATTTTAAATTACTTTTAAGAGTAAAAAACATTGAAAAACCATTTGGTATATAAATATTCGGGTTTTATTTACAAGGGCCAGACGCTGCCTTAATTAAAAATTTCTGTCAAAACCACAGAATTATCCAAAATGGAGGAGTCTAACCTTCTTAAAAATTTGGGGATCTACCTCTCCACCAAATACGTCCCCCTGACACAATTACCTCACATCAATTCCCATCACCTTCCCCCCACATCCCCACAGCTTTCCCCAAAACCAATTAATCTCCGCCACCTTCTCCTATCTCACGGCACCTCCCTCCACTTTCACATCACCTCCTCTAGCCTCTTCCCTAGACCCTCTAAATCTCTAGACTCCAGGATATTAAATTGACCTATGAAAAAAAAATTAGTGGGGTAGTTAGTTTTTCTTTTTTGCTATGGCTTTCAAAATCAATAATATCGACATTTTTATTATGTGATTTTTTTCTGGACAAAAAAAACGTTTTTTTTTCTCTCTCTCTCTCTCTCTTTCTTTTCTTTGGTTTATTTAGAGAAGAAAAGTGTGATCAACGACGTAGGGTGTCTTGGTTGATATCTCCTCGGGGAAGACGCCCACACGATTGATTCGAACTAAAAGTTTTCCGAGCGGAATGCTTGAGGGAGTCGACGGGAACCCTTTGGGCCTCTTTCAAAAGAGAATGAGGGGAAGAATTATTGCGAAGGACGCCAACGACGACGATTCAAACGCCGCCTCAAGGACATCTCAGAAAGGACCCTATATTAGATTCCCTTTTCATATCACCTACATCAAAAGTACTATAGGGTTAATCTCAGATTTTTCCCCTCCTTATTGATATCTCAAACAATCCTACTGTATGGAACTTCTTCCTTAAAGAACAAAAGGGAATATCAACAATTTAAATATTTACCCAGCAAAGCATGTCATGGCAACCAGTCTCCCTTTTAGCTTTCCAACGGTGTATATATATTGATACAATAGGTCAACCATTTTGAAGGTGACGTCATGTGCCTTAACCAATGAAATTGAAGGCAACTATGTAGCACAGATGAGGTATCGTTAAAAAGAAACTCCCCTTGATGGCTCTGTGTTGAAACGGTAACGTTTAGGCCGAAAGGAGTTGGTAAACGTAATTTTATTGTGGGTTAAACAATCGTGGTTGTTGTTGAATAAATGGAGCCAAATGTTCCATTGTTGCCTAAAGAGGTTTGCTGCTCGAGTCCATTAATTCCGCCTTCTAATTATGATTAGGGTTTAGAATAGGCCGACTATTTCCTTCTCTGTTAGCGGAAAATATTAAATTCATAAAGAGCGTTTTTGGTTGAGATAGAAAACAACTTTCTTTTTGGGCTTGAAAGTCAATCGAGGATTTTCGGCTATCTTGCCAACGCTCTAGGGGGGCGTTTTTCCTCTTTATCTCGGCCTTCTCTGCATTGTTTGCCGCAGAACAATTTCAACTTTTTGAAAAGGAGAACCGAAAATAGGAAAATTGGTTTAGAGAAAAACCACCACCAAAGTGGGGGTGGTGGGGGGGATGTAGGGCAAGGGTGGGGGTGGTTGGGGAGAGGTTTTGGGAGGTGGTGGAATGTTGAGGGGGGTGGTAGATTTTGGAGGGGGTTCCCACCCTATGGAAGAAGAATCAAGTTTTTGGTTTTTGACTCAAAATTGTCCACTTTTGAGGTCAAAATACTTGATTTGAATCCTTTTCATCATCTATTTAGATTTCATTGAAGAAACTTTTGGAACCAGTCGTCAATGACTTGGGGTTTTTCATGGATGCTGTGTAATGACATAATTAGTAAAGAGGTCAAGTCTTAAAGTTAAATCTTTAACCCGCAATAGGATGAATTCATAAAACCCTTCCCTGCTCTCCTCCTCTCCTCCTCACCCCTCCCCCAACCCCCCACCACTCGCTTTTCTCCTTCTGTCGGAATGCAATAAAACACTTTTAAGGGCTCCACCTCCTATTGAAAATGTCAACTACACTCCACTCAGTTTATGTCCTCGAAAAGACTAGTTTCTAAAAAGGAAAACCCTTTAAAAAAGGGCAACAAAAAGGAAAAATAATTATTAATAGAAAATTTATAAATAGAGAATTTTTTTAAAATCATTGCGTTTATAATTTTAAGTGAAATAAAAGATGCAAATGAGGTAAAAAGCATTAACTGAGGGTTGTCGCTTTTTTGAACCTTTCTGCCCTTCAACACCTGACCCACTTTCTAAATGCACATCTTTTTTACAACCAGCACATTCATATACTCAGGGATAAAAAATCCGCTAAAAAAGAAAAAAAAATCCTTTCTAAAATTTTCCTATTTATGAAAGAAAAGCAAACCAGCAGCATTCCTGTGAAAATTTTCATTTATAGGAGATTTTGGGGGAGGGGGTCGACTGGGAACTTAGGATGAGGGTGGGTTTTTTGGGTAATAAATAACTCGATAAAATCATTAATTTTTTTAGAGATTTTAAATGAAAAATAGGCTTTTTTTGCATGTTAATTTGTTGACAAAAAATTTGGTTTTTTCGAGATTAAAAACTCGAAATTGATTTTAAAATCGATTAGTTTAGAATAAAAACAGTTTTAAATTCTATAATATTATGGAATATAAAAACAAAACCTTGACATTTTCAGTGGAAAGGAAGACAAAGGAAGGGGGGGGGGATTTGCGGAGGGTCCCCCTCGGAAATGGAAAACGATCCTTAAATTATGTAAATAATTTTTCCGGATGAGAAAAGCTTTGTTACTGAACAAACATCTTGGGCGGAAGACCTTCAAAATTAGAACGTTTATATTCAAAATTGAGGGGAAAAGGCCAAGGAAATTCAGAGACTGAGCCCTGCCGTATGCAAACTACATCTATTGATGCTAATATTCTATACCTATTCCTCACATCCCCGCACCACCCCAACCTTCCTCCATCTCCACCCACTCATTCGTCAACTCCTTGACTTTCCCCACACATCCCCTTCACCTTCCCCCTCCAACAACCAGATGTCCTTTCACCCTCGATTCAACCATCACCTCTTCTACTGTCCTGGAGCCTCCCCCCACCTCCCATAACCTCCTGGACCATAGCGAATACCCCCCCTACCTCCCACAACCTCCTAAGACTTAACCCTATATATGGTGAATATTTAGTGAAGACCTCGAAAGTTGAAAAATTACATTTTTTCAGTTTCTTTTTCCAAAAAGAATGTTCAATTCTTAATTTAACAAACAAAGGGAGTTTTTTGTTTTGTTTAATTTTTCAATTTTAAAAAAGAGGGTCCTTATTCAAATCCAGATATAGGAATTCTCTTTCGGCTTCGTAAAACAAAGGCTTCGGCAATTTCGTTCTCTTCTTCCCTTTGGGAGCGAACGGGGAAAAACTTTTAAATAATTCCCCACCTTCGAAATCCCCTTCAATTATCGCTCGACTAAAATATTTAGGGGTGAAAACACCACGTATCGGATTTATCGTACAAGTAAGCCCCTTTGTTTTTGTTTTTGGGGAATTTTTATATTGATCGTTGAAACATAAAGTGGAATGTCGACTTTCCAAGAGTTTTTCACTTTAGCGTCCGAAGGCAAATCCTAGAATAGAATCAGCAAACTATAGTAGTGTTTGACGATTGAAATAATTAATATTGTGACTTCAATAAAATTTTTCTATTTCTATTGCTATTTCTACTAGAGGTTATTAATGATTTACGTTCATATACGAATCGAATCAAGAATATGAATAATCGAGATAATAATCAAGAAAAAAAAATTCCTGTTTAGAGTAGTCCAACTCGCTATAAACCGTATCTTTGTCTATTGAAGGCAGTATTATGTGGTCCAACAGGCTCCCATTTTGGCATCTCTCAACCTATTTATTTTTAGTACTCTAATGCTCGATAAAGCTGCTAATCTGGCAATCCCACACTCTCTCGATTCAACCGAATTGCAGTATTTTATTAAAAACTCATCATTCGATTGATACCTAATGCCAAATCAATTAGCGTTTGAAAATTGAAACATGTTAATTTTAGGGCTCTATTGTCCCTTCAATTCTAAAGCATAGAGCATTGAGTGGAAAACAATAGACTATAAATTTCTCTTTTGCCATCAACTCTATAAATTGTAAACTAATTATTGTTGGTAAGAAAAAATCCAGAGTGCTCAAATACAAAAGTTTATAAAGTAATGCGAAGAATTTTTAGTTTTCTAACAAAATAGGCAATTGGGGGAGACCCTTTTTTTATTGGGAGTCCGGACACGTAGGGAGCCCTGTTGCTTCACGCGATCTGTTTACATCAACCCGACCCTTGAAATACTTAACATTTATCAACCGGCCCCTTTTCATAAGTACTCAACATTTTATATTTTACTTTGAGTGGTGTCCTATAAAAAGGGCCGTCTTCTCATTTTAAATTAAATCTGGGTTGTGGTTTTAAGTAAAACCCATGCTGTTTCAATGATAAAGAAATTCTCACAATTAGGACCGAAACTAAGTATAAGGGATTATAAAAGTCGCCTCGATTCTATGTACTAATCTTCCGTTAAAGTGGCATTTTGACCTAAAAACCAAGATAAATCCTCCACTTCACCCACCAGCCACCAATAATTCAGCCTCCCCATACGAATTCGCAATCCTTACCTCACCTCCCCCCATCTTTACCCTACTCCCCCCCACTTGACCACCTCACCACAACATCCCACACCTTAAATATACTTCCTCCACCTTTACCCGATCACTCTCCCAAACACAATTGTAAATATTTATCATAGATTGCTTAACTTACCCATCATGCATTGCGCTAGTACCAACGCCTTTGTTTAAATAACACACTTAAATGACAAAATGTCTTAACTTTCTTTTCACAAGTGAATTGAAATAAGCATGAAACTTTATGTGCGAAACACATAAAACCGGAGATTGCTTAATTCACAAGCAGTAAACCTCCAGGGGGACGTTTGAATGAAAAATTTAAAGGTGACAACGGTATAATGCTAATTTAGAATACTCAGCTACTGCCTGATTAAAAAATAAAATTTTTAAAAGGTTCCGTTGAAAAATTCGTTGTTTCGTTTTGAATGAAAACGCCCTCGTCGGCCTCAATTTAGAAACTTTCCCAATTCGACTTCTGAGGGGGGTCAACAGAATTCGTTTCTAATTAGATAGTCCGACCCTACTCACAAACTCACGTTCTAATAGGAGAAAATAAACCCGGGTGTAACTTTTTAGGCCCGTTTTACGAATTCATTATCGGAAATGAAAGCATTAAAAAGACATTTCAGTTTGATAAATTCAGGCTGTGCCAGCCGATTATCTGCCAGAATTTTGACCTCGTGAAAAAAAGTATCCAACTAAACTCCCCTTGGAGCAAAGAATCGATTGGCATCAATAACTACGATGTATATGATATTATTATGATTTATGATATATATGATGTATAATATGATGTAATAGGTATAATTTGTATGATGTATATAGTGTGTATAAAGTGTATGATGTGTATGATGTGATATATTGTATAATATAATGAATATGATGCATATGATGTATATTCATACTTGGACTGTAGCACAACCACCTCCTTTTGCATACAAGCTGGTCCACTCCAGATGGCACACCCAGTATAAGAATTTGGTTGATTTTGTTCTCTGAAAGTCCGGAAAATTGCACTTTTATCCATGAGAGCGGGTTAATCGTACAATTACCGAGGGTGGAAAGTATAAATGCGTAAAGAGTCACTTGTCCCAATCTCTAAATCATGAAGGCATTTTGTATTCGGCTCGGTTTCGGTTTGGTCCGCTGTAAGTGAGGGAGGATGTGGCTCATAATTAATTCACAAAAGGTCCGTTCTGCAGCGAGGGAGAGGAAGCGAAAACGAGAATACCTGTGGAGTACACGGAGCCGTACTTTAGTCGATACAAACCTTTCTAACATGGCCGCTTCCATGTCAACTTTTCCTTTCACTCTCCACTGAACACCATATGCCGCGATTTCTGCCAATTTCCTCCTTACGACCTACACCCGATAAACTCCAGCCTACCACCCCCTTTTTTAGCCATCGTTTTCGATCAAAAAATTTCTTCTACCTTCTTAAAATCCAAGATGCATGCCACCAGTTCCAGAGTTACGTTACAGAGGAACGTTTGGTCCTATCAAAAAAGTTTTTTTTTAAAGTAAAAGTTACTAAAAATCAAGCTAAAAATCGAATTCAATCGTCAAAACATGGGGTTTGTATTTAAAATAACAAAGTTTTGGTCGTTCTGGAGCAAAATGTATGTTGGATCCAAAAGTAGTTGACGCCAATCGTTTCTTCGCTAAAATCCAAGGGGGGTTTACTTGGATAATTTTTTTTTCGTCAGGTCAAAAGTCTGGCCGATATTCTAGCACAGCCTGTGTGGGCAACACAACCACCTTGAGTGCAACCATTTCGCAATGTAGATCGATCTTGCAGGTAATACCTCGTTTCATGTTTCCAAAACTAGAACATCATGGTGGCTCTCTCCATTTTAGATGTTCCATTTAATATGCTTTAAATGTCAAAAAGAATCCATAAAAATGTGAATTTATCATCCTATATTTGACTATAACCTAGAGGCAATTTTTTTCGTGGGTAGGAAAATATTCAGAAAAAATGTCAGGAGTCTTGAGGGATACTCCGAAAATCTTTATTTAAAACGTAAACGAAAAAGCGGTAAAACAAACGCCCCTTCGTATTTAACCAGGTTAAACAGAGCTGTTGGGGGTGAAAAAAAAGAAGCGTTTTTTAAAGTGAAGCCAATTTGGTTCGTTCTCGTTTTAAACTATTCCACATAATCGAGTAAAGAGAAAATTAGGGAAAAAGGAATCAATTTTCTTTTGGTCAAAAAGCACAAAGGAAATGTGAACAATAGTGAACGGAGAAATGGCTGACTAGGAAGAAGCTTACGGATTGAGAGGTCGCCCCCCCCCCCTTCTCAGCTCTTACCTTTTCAGCCGCCTTAATCCGAAGGACAAAGCTTGCGCTAAGATTTTTTTTTACTGTTCTCCTTTAACGAAAAGGCAGGTGAGGACAAAAGGGGAGTTTGAATCGCTTTGTTCGCCTCTGTTCTACTAATGCTGTTATAACCCCTCAACCACTATTCTAACATCTTAACAACTCTTTACTCAATTAATGGATACTTTAATTATGGCCGATTTAACAAGAGATTGTTCTCTTGACTTGATAAAAAGTATTTTGTGACGTTATAATTAAGGTGGAAAGCCACGTTTATACATCATTGAGCGGTCATGCGGGTTAATTTGACCCGTAAAGGTCAACACTTCCGCATAACCGAGACGTCATGAGGGTTTAGTATTATTAATGAAATTTTGAACTTAAGTTTTTTTTAAAATGTATTTTGTCTATTTTATTAATTTTATTCATATAGTTCAACCCGCTCAATATGTCAAAAAAAAAAGGATGTATATAATGTCCAATATGTAAAAAGGACAATGTAGTCCAAATCGTGATAAATTCTCCAATCTTATAAAAAAAACGGAAATCCGCTAAAAATAGTTTGTCCAAATGTGATTAATCCTAATTAAATTTCTGTAGTCCAACAACTGGTTATAAATAGCTTCTTTTCATAGAGGAGAAGTTTCGAGTAGTCCAACTTGTGATGAAACTCCAGATCTGGCAAAAAAAGGGAAACATGTAGTCCAACTGATTTTAGATCACCTAATCTGATGGACCACTTTTACGTAGTCCAACTTAAAATAAATCGCCCAATCTGGTAAAAAAGGGAAATTTTTCGTAGTCCAACTCATGATTAATGGCCCAATCACTGTATGTAGTCCAACTGATGAATGGGTGAAACGGGTAGTCTTATGAAGTCCAACTCATGATGAATCGAAAAATTTAGTACGAAGAAGAGTTTTGTGTAGTCCAACTCGTGATGATTCACCCAATCTGGTATCGAAGAGCACTTATGTGTAGTCCAAATTTATATGAATCGACCAAACTGGCAATAAAGATTATTTTTTTAAGTAGCCCAAAATGGAACACAGAAGTTTTCCCTTCTATCTCAAAGGGAGTGAGGCAAAGGGACTCCTGTAATGAAAAAGTGAAACAGGAGTATTTAAATTTCTACAATCGAATTCAAGTTACCATCAATAAAATCAAACTTTTTACAAACTAATAGAACTTCTTCTTCCCAGTCGATTGTTTAATCCAGAAGTTTTCACCTGTTTACACCATCATCAATCATCCTGCTACGCTCAGGCACGAAATAATTTGTCTTTCTTTTACCAGTCGAATAAAAAAAGTGTCAAAGTAGCCAAACGTTTTAAAAATAGAAAATGAAAGAGGATGCTTACATTTTTTTTTGTATGGTGATAAAACAGGTAGGAAAAAAATGTCTCCTCGTAAAATCCTAAAGGTTTGAAGATGTTTCCTTTTTTCTCGCTCCTCTGTTTACATATACATGGTCGAAAGGACGCCCTCGGTTATTTCCTTCTTTCATTCTTCATGTATATATACATATTCAAGTCCGGACCGAGCGACAATAAAGTTTTACAACCAGTTTTCAACTCTTTTTCTCTAAACATTCTTTTAAATTGACGTATACTGGTCACAAGTGAGTGTAAACAATTTTTCAAGTTGAAACGGACCAGAATGTGACCCCTATTTCTGGTCTATGAAACTAATTTATCGTTTGAAATCAATCTAAAAATAAAGTTTATTTTTATCGATAAATAAATTGTACTCAAAACCTTTTTTTTTTCCCCCTCCTCGTGTTGCATTTGGCAGGAGACGTTCAAGTTCCGCTTTCAAACTTGCTATCTGGAGGGAAAGTTCGAAAAAGCTCCCACAGGTATTTCAGAGTTATTTAGAAACTTCAACCCTCGAGAAAATATTTCAATCAATAAAAACTAAAGTTAGGATTTTTGCCCTGCATTTTTTCAATTTATGTAAAAACTTTTCGATTGGTTAAAAAAAAACTTTTAAAATATAAAAGTACTATTTTGCTTTTTCCTCTATAAACGCCTTGTTTGGTCGACATGCGATCCCGGTCACGTGAAAGGTTAAAAAATAAGCAATTAAGAGTTTACGTGTCACATTTACCATGTAAAAGTGCGGGTGAAAAATTGTATTAAATTTATTACATTTTTCTAAGTTTCAGTTTATTTATCGGTTAATTAGAAAGAAAGGACGTTACTTTTTATATTCTTGATATTTTTAAAGGGGTGATCAGGGAGTAAAATGAGCTTTTGATAGTATATTAAAATTTATAGGATAATAAACGTTCGGGACGGTGTCTCGAACGGGTCGCAATAAAATATTCCACGCCAACTTTCGATTTTCATCTAGAAAAAGATTAAAATAACGAAAAACGTCGGGTTTATTAACTTCTGAGGTTAGAGCTCGAAAGAAGTCCGAATGAGAGTGGGGGGGTATGGGAGGTTGAGGGTTGTAGGGGAAGTGGAAGGAGGGTAGAGGAGGTAAGGGGGAGGAAATGGTCGGGGGGGGGGATGGGAGAGTGGGGGTTGTGGTGGAAAGCTGGGGTATTGATAGGTGCAGGGTGAGGAGTGGTAGTGTGAGGTGGGGAGGGGCTATTTGGTGTTTGTGGAGAGAGTCTGAGCTGAATGAATGAGAATGTTCGAGTTAAAATTAAGACTCTAAAGCCAAATTGCGGATTAATGAACTCTCAGTACTGATCTGGGCCTTTATCTCCCTCTTCTACTCCCAGGGGGATGAGGCAAGGGGGGCTTCTGTAAGTTCAACGAAAGTTGAACGGGAGGATAAGGAAACAAACAAATGTTTTGGACAATTTTCTGCTCTGGAAGCGAAGAAGAGATACAAGTAGTTGCGGCGAATAAAAACCGCATTGTCTTTAAAAGGATGCGGTGATTCAAAGTTGGTATTTTTCCTTGAACGGGGCAAAGCAGAGCGTTAATTAGGGGTAGAAGGGCGGTAAAAAGAAGTCTTCTTCAGTATACGTGATGGAAGGAGGGGGGGTGGTGGGAGGGTATAGGCGGTGGGGGGGGGGACCTTTTTGGGGAAAAAGGGGTTTCCGCTCCCTCCCGCTCGCCGGCGAAGTGGGGACGGCTTAAACCTCAGTCTCCCGCGAACTACGGTGAAGTGAACGCAGCTGTGAGTTCCGTGTGAACGCCCCGGGGCTTAGCATGCAACTGGGGCTCCTCAGTCATGTGGTCGACCGGCGGAATGGGCGGCCATGCCCAAGGGAACAACCCTTGGATGAAGCTCATGGGCATCGTCCAGAAGGAGAGGAGACACCACGACTCGACCTCTGCTGCCGCCGCCGCAGACAGAAATCAGTAAGTCGAAGTCCTCACAACACATGAAATCGCCTCCAATTTTCCCCCTCAAAATACAAACTCCATAAAGATCTTTTTGGACAAAATCTCGCTCAAAAGAAAACATTTTTAAAATCAAAATTCCAAAAACAGCTAAAAAATCTACCTAAAACCTCAATAAAGGCCATTTTTCGGTGTCACAATGCCCGAATGGAAACTCAAAAATTTCTAAAATTGGCTTAAGGACCTCAAAATCAACATTAAAATGACAAATTTTGGTCCAAAAACTTCCTCCAAAAATATAAAAAATTAATGGTAGGTTGGTATTTTATATCAAATTTTTCCCTCCAAAAACTTTTTGTTGAAAAACTTCAAAATTAACCCTAAAAAACACCAAATTTTCTTAAAATTTTAAAAACGACACTCAAAAAATGCCAAATTTTGACAAAACGAAAATTATAAAAAGCTAAAATTGGTTAAAAGCCTCAAAAAGGCCAAATTTTTGGTCAAAATCGTGCAATATAATTGAAAATCCGCTAAAAAAAAAATTGAAATATCCAGAATTTGTGACCTTTTGATGCCTGGATGGCCCGTGCATCATCTCAGGTCGTCCAGGCACTTGCCCCTCTGTTTCTAAAGAATGAAATGTGAGGTGAAACCTTTGAAAATTGAACTCGTAAACTATCATGTTTATAAGAAAAAGAATGGAGGGAGGAAAAGCTGTAGAAGTGGTAAAACACACTTTTTTCCCCCTTGCCTTCTTCAGAGCTACAAGTTGTTGCCGGAGTTTCCTCACTTATACCTAGACCACAAAACGCTTCAACTTATCAATTTTTACCCAATAATTTTCAAAAATTTCCTTTTTTAAACTGAATAATCAATTAATTTATGTAAACATTTTTTCCGGCAATGAACTGTTTGTTGTTTCCTCTAGACTAATGTTTACGAAACAATTATTTTTTATAAACGATAATTTTATTAGACTTAAAATAAAACAGATTTTTCATATTTTATCTTGATGGATTATTCGCTTATTAAATAAAGAGACGAATTTAAAAATTCAATATGTCACGTCCGGTAAATAAACGGGAAAAACTTAAGTTCGGTCAACTCTGGTCCAAAACGTGACCGAGATGTCAAATAGAAATTTAAAATATTCAAAAAAAATTTTTTTTATTAGGTATAAAAAGATGGATTTTTATTGAAATCGAGTTTATACAGTGAAACTTCCCAAAGCGGACACTTCCAATAGGCGGACACCTCCCAAAGACGGACACTTTTTTTGTCACCGTCAAATTTATATAGGTTTTAATATGATAAAATCTTCTAATAACAGGACACTCTAATATCAGGACACGGACAATGCTTTTGCCTCAAAAAACTTCTAATAAAAGGACAAAAAAAATTTTTTTTTAAATGTGTAGGTAATCCCTTATTTGACAACGTCTGTGTTTTTTTTTTAATTGAAATTTTCGTTATCGCTGACAAGAGTTTCAAGACAAATTATTTATGGTTTAGATCTAGATAAGCAACATTGACATGTGAATTTTTTTAATTTATTGCATTTCTAAGAAAGCAATTTACTACCCCTACTTTCTGATAAAATAAAGAACCCATAATTTATTTTTAATTCTCGATTCATAGAATCAATATGGCTCCAGAGAAAAAAATTAAAAAAACTGTCTTTGAAGGAAAAAGTGGAAATCATTAAATTTAATGTTAAAGGAAAAAAAAATCCGCTAAAAGTAATGTAAAAAGTAATTAAGTAAAAGTATAGTGTGTTGGTATTTTAATTGGGAACTTCTCATAAAAGGACACTTTTAATAGGCGGACAATTTTTTGATCCCCATCAGTGTTCTCCTATGAGAAGTTTCACTGATTTTTGAATTGAATGATATCGCGAGATCTGTCGAGTGAGGGTAAGACTGGCCCAGTTGGATTTGCTGGACGGAACTCACTCAATAAAAAAAAAGATCATAAAAGCCAGATTTCCTTCTTAATTCTCGAAATTAACACTCAAGAAAGGCTAAAATTGGGTTAAAAACCTCAAAATCAACAACCTAAAAGGCCAAATGTTAAATATCCTGAAATCAACACTTAAAAAGGTCTAGTGAACAATCAACACTAAAACACTAAATTTCTCTCAAAATCCCGAATTGAAACACTGAAAAAGCGGCATTTCTATCGAAATTTCTAAATCAACAAATAAAGCCCAAAATCGAGTGGATAACCTACAAATCAACACCTTCCCCACTCTCTTATTATTCCCCCGACTTTCCCCCCCACCACAACCCACATCTCATCACCTCGCTTGACCACCTCAACCCTTCCCCACCTCCCAGCAATCTCCCCTACATCCCAAATATGTCATTTTTGTCTAATTCCAATACTCAAAAGAAAGGTGTCATAATCTTCCTTAAAATGTATCAAGGGTCAAAAAACATATCCCTAAAAAATGTGGAAGTTCAAAAAATTGTACTCATGTTCGTTTAAATTGTGTTAAAAATTACATTTTAGTCTGAAAATCATGTTTCTAGGCTCATAAACTTGAAAAAGATAGCTTAAAATGTGAAGCTATTGACGTATCCACTATAGAAACATATTGGGTTTCCCAAAAGGCTTTCATTCCCCTGAAAATCGGACAAACCTCTGAATTGAAAACGTTCATGTTTCATCTCTCCTTTAATCCGATGTTCATATACGGACTCGAGTTTATCGGCCATAATTGAAATTTATGTTGGAAGAATGTGATTTAAAGGGAACGTTTGTAAAGGTGGATGGGGGTGACCTAATTGAAGTAATAATTTCGGTATCGGCGAATAGGAGATAAGGCAGGGAGAGGTGATTTTCGCTTGAATATTCCAACGAGCTGATAACAAGGGGCGTAAATTCCATTTTTAGTAGAGACACTGACAACTCGCATCATTCAACCAGACGCTAAATCCTGCCCTATAAAACCGCGGATTTTCACCCGAGTTTTCATGGCTTAAATCAAACAAAAACGGAAATTGTATAGCCCGTAAAAGGGCGAAAAGTCCTCTCCAACCAATTTTATCGGAACTTAGCACGTTTAATTATGTATATTGGACATTTTTTCCCTATTATCGTAGCCTCCGAATAGAGGGAGGTTGTTGTGTGGTGTGGGTAGTGATGTGCGATACCGAGAAATATTCGATACCAGTACTCGATACTCGAATCGAAAGGAATATTCGATACTACTCATATACTCGAATGAAATATTCGATACTTTGAAGTACTCATATCATATGAGTACTTTTTACCATAGCTGCCTCAAATCAAATAAAATAATTACTTTTCAACACGTATTGATGTGATTATGACATAAGGCTGTTCTAAACCTAACACTTTCAACAGTGTAAAATGCTAAAAACGGCATTGTTGGATCAAATTAACGGAGTTTGTTTTTTATTGTTGAATTTCAATGTTGAAGTAAATTTTAGTTGAAAAAAATTAACGTCAGATGGTAGCATCTGAAGACTGGTTTTTAAATTTCGATTTCCCGTGTTTTCTCCGAAACTACTGAACCGATTTTTGATTTCTCAGTCTTATTCGTTCTAGAAAAAATTAAGAATCTCCATCATGTCTCAAAAATTCGTGAGCATAGGATCTATAAGGCTCTTTCAGAAAATATTTTTCAAAACAGTAAAAAATCGCACCTGTAGACATCATTTTATTTTTTTTATGATTGAAAAAAAGATATTATTAAAAAATTTCATTAGATCTGGAGAAAAAGCCGGAATAGTGAATCCACGTGGTTTAGCACAAGTGAGTAAAAGAGTAAAAAGATTTAAATCTATGGAGGAGCACTGGGGTGGCCGGAGGGTTCCCGTCATTCGAACAATAAAATTCGACAAGATCGATTCGAATATTTTTTATTTATTTTTTCTTTCAGATTTACTAGTAAAACCCTATAAAAACTAATAAAACGAATGCTTTAAGCATTTGGTGTCTGTATACTTTGCATTTGAGTACTTTTTTCGATACCAGTAAAAGTACTCGATACCAGTACTCATATCGAAACTAAGTATTCGATACCAAAAGTACTCGGTATCGAAAGAGAATATTCGATACTTTACTCATATCGATAAGTATCGCACATCACTATGTGTGGGTAGTTGGGGGAAGTAGGGGAGGGTAGGATTAGAAAGGTGGGGAGGGTCTATTTGGTGTTTGTGGAGAGGTCTGTAGAGCCCCAAACTTTTGAGAAAGTTGATAGCTTTCCCGTAGTCCTTTTCATCTAGTTGGATACACAAAACTTGTCATCTTAGCCAACAATTTTTTTGTAAGAATATAAACTTTTTTGTTCAAACATGAAATATTTTTGTCTGTCATTTTCTTTCAGAAATGAAGATAAAGAGGGAAGAATTTTTTCTTCTTATTCTTGTTAGACGAGATAAGTCCCTTCTGAGGTGTGAAATTAATCGATCAATAGAACTCATTTCCACCCAAAGCCCCTCAGAAAAGGAAAAAAAAAAGTTGAACCCCGGAAAAAGGGGGAAAACGAGCTCAAAGTGTTCATTACGTCAAATCTTATTTCGGTGGAAAATAAAAGGAAATTCTTTACGGTAAAGAAAAACCTATAATGTCGATATTGTTAATTAGGTCAAAAATCAAGCCTTTTAAACTCGGGTTGACTCTTTTCATCCGGGAAATCGGCTGAAAACGTAATTAAAGGCACAGAAGATCAAAGCGGAGGCTTCGATAAATCTGAAAAAATATGAAAATGCCATCATTACATCTCCAGTGGTAATTTTGACACTAAAAGACTGGATTTTTTTGATGAGGCCGATTTAATTGAAATCGCTCTCGGATGTTGAAAACAAACAGAGACCGGCTTCCGAGTTGACTAATGACTTCCCTTCTAAACTAATTCTAGCGGATTTCAAACTACTCCAACTTTTCGAAAAGAATCTTCTGGCAAATAATTTTATTTCGAGTCGAAAAAAGTCATATTCCCGGAGGTCCGATATTCGAGTTAACGAGCCTTCTCCCATGTCGCATCTCTAATCAAGTGGACCGGAAATCTATTTATAAAAAGGAGGACAAACATTTCTTTTTTTAATATAAAAAGGCTTCTTTTTCGAATCTTGAAGGGTTTTCTTCTGAAATGTTAAGGGAGGCGGAGATATTCATGCATTCAGAGTATCCCATGTTAGGGGTAGGCTTATGTTAACAAGGTATTCCTTGTCAGACCTCTCATTCTTAGTCTATAAATCTGCAAGAAAACTTTCAAAAGAAACCTCTGAATGTACAGTTTTTTCAAATTTTCTTTTCATCTTTTCCGCGGATATGAAGTGGACCGTAGAAGACTGACAGTTAAAAAAAATTTTTTTTCTCGAAACTGACTTCGGAATTTTTTATCACAAAAAAACGTTAGAAACCATAATTTGAAGTGTAAAAAAATTCAAGAAATTATGGTTTTCCGGAACAAATTGACTTACCGATTTTTGTGGATTGTAGTCTTTTTGAAAGCTCCTTGAATTTTTGGGGGTGCTGCATTCAAATATGTTTTTATGCCGAGAAAAATTTTCCTGGAGCAGTTTCCTTAGGGTTTACGCGGGAAAAATTAGTTCTAGAATTTTTTCGTTGAATCCATCGGATTTCTTATGTCATTTACATTGCGAAGTGGTATAAATATTGTCTACTTTTAAAAATTTTCATTAAAGATGTGCCACGTCCCTTCAGACGAGCGGTGGCACTTTTTTTTGCTGTAGATGTGAATCAAACGAGAGATAAAAGTCCCGAGGGCTTCTTCCGAGTTGGAAACTTCAGTTAATTTAAAAGGAAGAGAAATAGATTTGTTCAGCGGATTCTAGATCGCTGAATGTTGATAACGACGGGGTTAATAACGGGGTGTTAAGAAATTTCGGTTTCCAAGGGAAAAACGACCCTTAGAAACGCCCCGGGGATAAATTACGTTTAAATTAATCGTTAAAAGCGTTTCTGACTTTTCCCCACATTTTCTGCGAAACCCATAATTTTTTCGTGTACGACACATTTTTGAAAAATCTTAATTCAATTTTTTTTTTTGGTGTATTTTGCGATGAAATATCGTTTTAAAATTAATCTTGAGGGATGTTCGTTGGTGATGGGCCAATTTTTGATTGGGACGACACGTTCGGTGTTTTTTGGCATGAGTTTCGTATTTTAGATTTGAAAAATCCGGAAAGATGAATCGGACGGATTAAAGGGGCGGAGATGATCCGTTTTAGGTGAGCGAATAAGTGGAAGGGAGAGCCCTCGGATGATAAAACCATTAAAACTTTAGGCGATTAATCCCCGTGAGGCACTTAAAGAAGTTAAAGACCCTTTTGAAGGAACTTTTGGCCAAAAGGAGGGGAATTCGAAAATATACCCGGAAGACAAAACAATCTGTTTAAAAAAGCGTTCTATTATATCCTACATGATAAACTTCATGTATTCCGGCGACTTGCATCTCGTTCCAACATCTCGGGTCTCTGGTTTTTTCCTTTCGTTTTTCTTCTTCGGGTTAGCATTTTTCTTCTTTCGCCTGGCCCGTCTATGGTTGAACGAGCGCCGTGTTTCAGAACGTCCCCTGCTCGACCAACGGCTCTCGTGGCACGAGCAGCATGTGAAGATTTTAATTACTAATTTTCCCATAAAAAACGTTCAAATTTTGATCTCAAGCCGAATATTTGAATTTTAACATATGAAGGAAATTACCTAAAAATGTGGTATGGAGGAGGCTCCATTACTCGAACTTTCTCAAAAATATGAGGCTCTATAGACCTGTCGGATGTCCACCTCCTTAGAGTAATCAGTATCATCACCTGGGATCCAACCTCCCACCCATTCGCATCCACCACCTACCCCCACTTCCCTATCACTTCCCCTCTATGCTATAAAATATTATCAATTTTCTGTCAATAAAATTGTTTTAAACCGTAATTCTTATTTTTACGGAAAAAATTGAAAGGGTCTTATTTTTTCGCCCTTTGAGATGTTTATAAAAGGGAAAGGGTTTTTGGATGAAATAATGATCAAAACGCTTTGAAGAGTACATTTATGTAGAACTTCATAATACCTCCCACTTCAACCTCATCCCTTTACTTTGCAACCTTAACCCTTTAGATTATCATCCCTTTAATGGTATTGATCTTGGTAAGTTTGAGACGCCTCTGAAATTTCTTCAACCATAGGTAAGGGGCCCTCTTACCATGTTTAAAGTTTCGACTTAGAAATCAACTTCAAACATAACTTCAAACACAAACATCCACGATAAGGACATCATTAGTCTTAATTCACAAGTAAAATGTCACTTTTCCTCATCGTATAATGAATTGATCTTAGATATCGAGAGGGCTATTGTCATCCAAAAATAGGAAAAAAAAATCAATAAAAAAATTCGTCATAAATACGCTCGATATGTAGGTAATATTTAAATCATATCGATTCACGCTTAGTATCGTATTTACCTAAAACGCCGAGGTGAAATTCACACTTTCCAAATCCAGGTTTTTATATTTACCACTTTCAATGCGGCATAATTTCATCACTGAACGTTTAAATGCCTGTAACCCTCACAATTTTTAACCTTTAAAAAACCCATTAAAATACTTTTATAGCGGTATAAGTATCAATTCGATTGGACTAAACTTTTGGAAGTTATGGAAGCTAAAACTTTCAATGAGGCATTCATCACTGAATGCTTAAATTCCCTATATCCCACAATTTTTGACTGATTTTATTAATAGTGTTGGAAAGCTATTGCGATAGCTTCCTAATGGTATAAATATTGATAAAATCGGTCGAAAATTAAGGAAGTTAGGGGCATTTGAACATTTGTGATGGGGGTCTTGAAATAGCAAATGAGAGCTGAAACGAGGAGTACCAACCTAACTTATGTGAGTGGGCAAAAAAAAAAGTTTTGTTGGAAAACGCATTCGGAAAAGCTAAAAAGGAAGCGAACATGAGGGTGGTCGGAACTTGATGATTGTAGCTCTCTTTCAGTTGGGGTGGAAATCGATGGAACCTTCAACCACCTCGGTTCCACGTGTTGCTCGTTCCAGGGATTTCTAATCACTCCAACCACTCAGAAATATCAATTCGAATTGTTTAACGCTTTAACACGGTTTCAACGGAAAATCCGGATTAAAGGCACCTCAAAAATGGTTTATCAACTTTAAGATTAAACACGGAGGACGTAAGGAAAAGAGGGATAGAGCATAAAGGACAAACTTCCTATACAGAGGCGGATCCAGGGGGGGGTGGATCGTGATTCGTGGCCAAAAGAGAGAGAGAGAGAGAGAGAGAGAGAGAGAGAGAGAGAGAGAGAGAGAGAGAGAGAGAGAGAGAGAGAGAGTGAAGGGAAGGAAAAGAAAGAACACAAAATCCCCAAAATTCACGTTAATGAAGGCAATTTTATAAAAGAATTAACCAAGCAAAAAATTAGCAAAAGGCAAAATTAACAAATTAAAACCAATTATTCGTCAAAAAAACTCGTCAATATGAACATTTTAAGAGCGACTTTTTCATCAAAAACTTCAAAATCAGGGTTTTAAGAGCCGCCAAATTTTCGTCAAAAACCTTAAAATCAAAATTTACAAAGCCAAAATTTTCCTCAAAAACCTCAAATTCAATGTTTTAAGAGACATTTTTTCGTCATAAGCTTTAAAATTAACTTTTAAGAGACAATTATTTTTTGTCAAAAATCCTCAAAATCAACGTTTTAAGAGCTAATTTTCGTTTGAAAAACCTCAAAATCAACGTTTTGGGAGACAGTTTTTCGTCAAAAACCTGTAAATCAACGTTTTAAGGTTCTCTTTCCTCAAAAACCTTAAAATTTACATTATTTGAGTACAATCTTTCATCAATAACCTCAAAATCGACGTTTTGGGAGACAGTTTTTCGTCAAAAACCTGTAAATCAACGTTTTAAGGTTCTCTTTCCTCAAAAACCTTAAAATTTACATTATTTGAGTACCAATCTCATGAGTACCTCGTTTTAAGAGGTAATTATTTTTCGGAAAAAACCTCAAACTTAACGTTTTAAGAGATAATTTTCGTTAAAAACTTCAAAATCAACGTTTTAAGAGACAATTTTTCGTCAAAAACTTCAAAATTACCGTTTCAAGAGCCTTTTAGAGAATAAGTTTAAAACTTTTTTTTTTAGAGGGGGGTCCGCAATTCCTGGATCCGCCTCTGTTCCTATAAAATTCGGGCTCTACAGACCTACCCTCCCCCACATCCACTAATAACCTGTGACCATACTCCCTCTCCCCCGAAGACACCTAGTGTCATGGGGAACCGTCTATTTAATTATTACTATAACTCCAATTCGTTCTACAATTTTAAGAAACACTCTCCAAGTTTCCGACGCAGGAAAATTTATTTTCCGCATGTGACATTTCTTGAGAAAATTAATATTTGAAAAGGGAAGGATGAAATTACTCGAGAGCCGTGAAGCAGCTTTATTTTGTAGCCTCGAAAGATATTAAATTTAAAGGAAAGGGAGGGCAACAGGTGCGTACCGGTCCTAAGTGACAAACCCTCATCATCTATGCTCATTCATCCATGAAAACCCCCTTTTCCCTCCTGACCCTTTACTAAAAAACGAAGAAAAGCTCGATATTTTCCATAAAAGTCGCTTATTTAACTCCTATAGAACGGAAAGTCACGCACCGAATTAAGTATTCGTGTTTGCCGTCCTTTTTTTTATTTTTAATTTTTAGAACTCTGATGACAGGGAAAGGTAGCCGTGAACCCGGAGGGCATCATTACTTTATCTACAGCCCCTTTTTTTTATTCTGTCCTTTCAGCACTTCATTTACATAACGTTGAAAACCACTTTTTTCATTTTGTTAAATCTTTTAGAGGTGGACTCCCATAACTCGAACTTTCTCAAAGGCTCTAAACGTTTGAAAAGAGGCCAAATTTTACAAAATTAAAATGTGGTCCAAAATATTTTTAGCCATACAATGATGCATCGACCATTTAAGTGCATTTTTGAGGCTTAAGGAGTGGTCTGAGAGATGCAAAACAGTTGTGAACCATTGAAAAACAACCTGGAGTTGCTATTTCTTCTCCTTTTCTCCATAATATCCCCTTTCATACTTCTTAAAAAATCCTTCTCTCTCACTTTATAATGTCCCCATTGTTTCACGACTTTGAGTTTCATCTCTTTTATGATCCGTTTAAACATTTTCGCCCTCATTTTCGCTTTTATTTATAATAATTCGTTGAAAAATAACTTTTAATTTTTCGGTGCGGGGGGTCTCGTGAGAAGGCCTACTTTACGACTTTTCTACATTTTCTTTCATTTTCCAAACAAATGTTTTTACCAAGTCACGCGACTTTTTTCGTTTTTTCTTAAAGAGGATGATGAGCAACTTTTTATCGGGCATCGTCGCAATAATTTTTAACGTTTGTTATGATTACTATTCTCTTGTCACGATAGTTTTTGTTTCATTCTTTAATTTTATTTTTCTGGAAGGGCTTAAAGTTAACATGGGGAAGGTCGATAAATTAATTTTTTTTTAAATTCTACCTCGGCTCCCGTTTTTTGTCGGTAATGGCCTCTCAAACTCGTTTTTTAAAAAAAGGGTGGGGGTGGACTCATAAATCCAGTTTATCTTCTTTGCAATGGGGTTTAATGGGTAAGTCACCCCATCACGATATTTTTTTTTGTTTTATACACAGTTTCCATTCAGAAATAGGCTGCGATTAATTAAAACGACCCAATGGCACAACAGGTGGAATTTTCTTTATTATCTAACCGATTCTATTAACACATTCAGTGCGGAATGATGACGTCAGTAACGGGGCAGAGTGGCCCTGGTTTAAAGAGGGAGAGGCTGGTGTTACATTTTAAGGGAGATGTCGAAATAATTATTTATTCAACTAGGATTTGTTTTTCTTGTTTCGAATTGTTTTGGACGTTGAACAAATTTGTTGTGGGATCCCTATTTCCGTGTTAAAAGGGGGTAGGGGTGGCGGTGTTTTGTGTCAGGCGATCACATATTCATGAATCCCTTAAGTTTGCATCAACAAGCGGGTAATTTGATAAATTTCATCTTGAAGGGTCTCCTTTCCCAGGATCCGAGCCCATTAAACCCTTCCCTTCCCCCTTTTCCTCGGCCAATTTTGAAATTCACGAGTTTCCCGACGGCCCTCGCCGTCGAAAAGGTGAAGATTTCAGTTTCCACACCTTGAAATTTCAATTTCAAAACAGAGGATTTGCATTCATGAAATTCAAATGGTGAGGGAAAAAGTTTAATGACGATGTTACACCTCTTATTGATTTTTGTCATAAAACGTTTTGTTTCAAGCACTTTGTACATACTCAACCGGAATTCCACTTTTAAAACCTACATCCAGGGCAAAAACTAAGTCAATCAAACCCTTGCCCTCGGGTATAACTTCCATTACTTTTTTTACGCAAAAATTTTGCACATTCTTTTCAAACAATCCCTAATGGGGATCAGTACAAAATGTTAAATTTCATCAATTGGTTAGACAAGGTCGAGAACCACTAATTTCCTCATTTATAGGAACAAGTCCTGAAGAATCACCCGATTCACAATTGGATATCCTCCATTTCAGTCTCTATAGCCGGAGTTGGGACCGGGCGAAGGGGTTTAAATTCCCTTAAGAGTGCTCAATCCTCACCATAGCAGAGAATGATAAAGAGAAAATGAAAGGAGAGAAAAATCCGCGTCCTGATTACTAAAAAGTAATATATGGGAATCCAAGCTGCAAGACCACATTAGCCTCTTTCCTATGAAAATCCTCTAAAATAATCCATGATATCTCCCGTCATCTTTCCTGACAACCTAATTCCCCAGGTTATCCCCGTGGTCTGAATTATTCATTAGAACGGAATTTTCGAAAATTCTCCCAAATTGTAAACTTGGAGCTTTAGAAAGCCAAAATCTGTTATCAGTTATCAACGAGTGTCAGTAGCACGAATAAAATTTTTTTTCTTTGGCCTTTTTCTATCCAAAGCGTTTTTCAAATATCGATTTTGGATTTGTGTTCAATCATCGGAAATGCTTCCAATCGACTTGATATCCAGTGTACACGCATATATGAGCATATCTCTAATTTATTCGATTATCAAGATGTAATTGACTGTATATTTAGAACCATTTTTGGGATTTATTTAGGGTTTCTTACCGAATTTATATGTTTAAACTTCTTAAAATAATCCGACCTTTTCTAATAGTGTCTGGAGGGGGCAACACACCAATAAAATCTATTTTTGATTGACAGGTTTAAAGGCCAATATGTCTAGACGTGTTAAAAATTTAAAAATTATTTGACCTTTTGAGCCTAACTAATATGAACATTATTTTCGTTCAATACTAAAAAAACACAAATCGATTTCTGGGTAAAAAATGTTTTTTTCGACCTCACCAAAGGGGGACCCTTCTTCACTTTTTTGACTAAAAAATTTTCACTTCTTCACTTTTTTTCCTTCTTTTTTTCTAAAAAAGAAAAAAATTTCTTAAAAAAAAAAAAAAATTCCTTCTCCACTTTTTTGACTAAAAAATTTTCATTTTTCATTTCATTGAAGACATGGTTTTTGCTGTTTTAAGAAAGAAGAACATGAATCTGAAGTCGGTTTTGGGATATATTTTCTTTTCATCCGAAATTCCATTTTTCACTATTTTAAGGGGCTCATTACAATTCAACTTGAACACTCTTGAAAAGGGCTTAAGTCGAGACAGCTATATTGAGACGTTAATTCCGTAAAACCTTTTTTCTTAATGGCCCTATTAAATGCCCCTGATTGGCCTTCTCATGAGAATCACGAAAATACCATTTGTCAATTTCTTTTTCTCCCTTTTCCAGGGGGATTATGTCCTTTTTCTCAATGTACAAGACGAATTTTTTATTTATTTTCTATTGTATATAATTTATTTGTCAAATCAAATTTTAATTAGAAAGTTGTAATAATTTATTATAACTTCGTTTTAAGGACGAAAATGTTACTTTATTAGATCTGAAGTGGAGCTTAGAGCAATTTCAAATTAACTATGGAATAATTTATTGGAAGGGTCTTTAAGAAAAGGCTATTTGCTACTCGATAAATACTACGTTAATTAAATAACAATTTATAGGCATTTGAACCATTAAAATGGATCATAAAAAAACTGAAGAAAAAAATAACGATTTTTCATCAGGAGTATCGAAAATGACGTTTTCGATAAAAAGTTTAAGAAAGGTTAGAGAGAAAAAAGTTAAGCAACAGGTCGGTAGTTTTCGATATTGTTTCTCAAGAACAACACTGAACTTGTCAACTCTACGCTTCGTCGATCTCAAACTTGAACGTTGATTATCGTAAATTTAATAAAAGTTTTTCTTCCCTGTAAAAAAAGTTTGAAATTGAAATAAATCTTTGGTGGAAAGGTTAACGTCGAGGGGGAAAAAAAGGATGGGAGGGCTAACAAGTTCCCTTTTAGATTTCACCTTTGTACCTTTTCCCAGTAATTACCCAGCCGTGAATAGAGCCAACCCAAACTCCCATTTTGCAACGGACTATTGTCCGAAACACAACTAAATTCCATAAATCAAATATGCCAAAACCAAATTTTTTTAAATCCTTGATAATGAAAACTAAAAGAAAAAAAATCCCCCCTTGCCTCAAAATTTTTGATTGTGAGTCGATTTTTGATGGGGAAAGAGTCATCCTAGCCTTTTTTAGCATAAAATCATTGTAGATTGTTTTTCAACGTTTTTTTTCCAAACAGCAGAGAATTACGGGAAGCTATTTTCCACCCTCATTTCAAGGCTGATTGGAGTGTCAGCCTAAGATTGATCTAGATAGTTCAATTTTACATCCTCCCATCGCTTAAATTCTTAGTGATAAAAGACGGAGAAATCGATAAGAAAATTCAAGCGTATATCGCTCTTAAAATCGTATAAGTAGGTTATCTGTATTCACGAAAAGGTCACAGTAAAATACCACATTAGGTTTTAAAAGTACTAAAAAGTTATCAAATTACGTAAAATATTAAAAAAAGTTTCGCACTTAAAAATTTCTTTCTGCCTTTTTTGTCCGGAGGGGTTTGTATAATGAATTTTTAAAATTATATCCGGTAAGTAGCTAAGCCTAGATTATACAATATTGGCTTAACTTTTTTTTATGCTTCTAACTTTCATTCGGATTTTCTATTTCTTTCCCCTCAGCCTTATAAAAGGTTACTTTTGCCTGAATGAATTTAAAACCGTTCCGCAAGAGTTACGAGACCGTAAAAGTCGCGGAAGTCTAACCGGGACGCACGAGCCCCTTTATGCCGGCAAAACCGAATTTTTCTACCTTTTCTCTGTGGAATTCTTTGTGTTAGATTTTTTTTTTTATGTTGTTTGACCTGTGACGATAGCCAACCAATTCCACGATTTTAAAATCTCGGTACCAAAATTGCCAACTCGGCCCCTTGGAGTATACGAAAAAAAAATCTTTTGAAAACTTTCAAAAGTCTAGACCAATATAATCCTAGTCTGAATATGTAGTCCAAGTTCAAACGTTCGACTTTTAACTAAGGGGTCAAAGTCTAATAAAAAAGTGTAGTCCAAGTCTAATTAAACGTTTGAGAATATACCAAAGTACCTACAATAATGTAGTCCAAAAACTAAAAAAATGTTTGAAAAGTTACCAAAATTTACCCAAATGTGGTACAACTGTGCTAAAAATGTAGTTCGAAAATGTAGTTTAAACGTTCGAAAACGGTTTGAAAAAAATTCCTTCCTTTTAATGGATACCCATTGATATTCAAATTCTGCCTAAAGAGAGTCAACTTGGTCCAGAGAAGATTATTCGCCGAATCGACCCCCACCAATCCGTCGACCCCCCTCGGGCCCTTTTTCCACCCCTTCAGGCCTTGACTACACCATTGAAATATGAAAGACCCTCCACGTCTCCTCTAGCCATTCTCTTTCAGTAATTAGTCTCCACGATAACTGGTCGAGGGGTTTCGCAGCTATTGTTCTCAAACTTTTTTCTCGTTGTTAGAAAAAGAGAAAGCAAAAAAATAAGAGACCGAAAAAGAAGTCCCATATTATCTCCCTTTCGGGTAGAGACCTGCAATTAAATCCCAGACTTGTTCACACCCCTTCATCTCGAGTATTTTTATTCGAAAGAAAAATAATAAGTTTTTTTATTTTTCTCTAATTATACTTTAATTGGACTTTTTCATTCAAGAAAAAATTGAAATTTTTAATATAATATATATTCCATTAAAATAGGAAACATTGAATATTAACCACTTGGCTTTCAGCCTAATTATTTTGGCTTCCTACCGCATAAACCCCTAAACTCTAATGTTATCCTAATTTATCATCACATCAATTATTCATATTAAGGTTATGATAACTACCTACCTAAAATTTAAAATGTCAAACGAATTTTTGTCTTTTGGGATACCTACCTAGTATGTAATATAAAAATATTTTTCGAACTCATCAAAGGAGGGGACCCTTCTTCACTTTGTTTCCATCTTAAATATGCTTTTTGACTATTTTAAGGAAAGGAAATTGAGCGTGTGATGTGCTTAATTAGAACTAGACCGCAGAAACCTCGTTCGTTGGCCTGACTATTGTTCGGAAAAAACGGGGTTTGGTTTATGCCATCAATTTTTATTTTATACAGGACAATAAAGACATTTTTTTTTGTTCCGCGTTCAATATTCAGGGCCATTTTTCGTCTCACGTCGCCTAGTATCGACTGTATAAAATGTAGCCGAATGTCACTTGTGCTCACCTGCCTCGCTCGTTCCTTTCTTTATTTTCCCCACATTTTTTCTCATACTTTCAGAAGGAGACGAATCTTTCAACCTTTCAAAATCTCAGATTCAATCTTCGTTTGTCTTTTCCATGTTAAGGTGGTTAAAGGGAAGGTAAAGGCGTGGATTACGGGCGTCGGACGTGTTCTATCTTGGACGACATCGGGAAGGATCTTAATCAAAACTTAATCGGCGTATTTTAATAAGCATGTAACCATAGTAACGCCCTTCCTCACCACGCTATTCCCTCCGGCTACCCTTCCCTTCACCATAACGGGGTCGATATGCTACCAGCAAATTTATGTGCAGCTTTAAAAGGGTTAAATCTATACATAATTTAATATAACAAAAGGGGTCATAACGCATGGATCGCCTGCACATTATTCTAATTGTAGAAAATGTAGTCCAATACCAACTAAAGGTTTAAAAAGGGGTCAAAGTAAAGAAACAATGTAGTCCGAAATTGCCTTTTTTGAAAAGGGTACAAAATAATGTAGTCCAAGTCAAACTAGACGTTTTAAAATGGTTCAAGGACTACGAAAATGTAGTCCAAGTCAAATTAAACTTTTGAAAATGGTTCAACGTTTGCCTACAAAAATTTAGAAACAAGTACAAGGAACTTTCATTACAGATTGATGTACGTTTTTTTTCTCTCGTAACTTTTTGGTTTTTTTTAGCTAATTTCAGGGGTACGAGGACGTTGAAAGGGATGATATATTAAGAGGAGGTCGACGTTTCACCTCATTCTGTAATTAAACGCTCCCCCCTCCTCCATGCCATGTTTAATTCTCGGCCCTCCGGTTTGAATATCGTTGCAACCCCTTTCGCTAGTCGGAAAAGCAATAAATTTCCTCAGCATTCCCACCTTAGGCCACCCTTTCATTTATATTTTATTGAACTTCCAACTATCTACTCACAAACCGTAAAGTTAACAACTTCACTAATTGCAACCAAAAGTTAGCGCATGCTATTTCAATTTCCCGTTTGCACCGAAAAGTGTCTGGAGGTTTCTCCGACGGAACTTCCAGAAAATTGAACCTAAACAATTTTAAAGTTTTTTTTATGCTACATTGAACTCAATTTTTTTTTAAACTACCGGATTCTTTTGACAAGAAACGTGTGGGGAGCGATAAGCGAGCTATGAAAGAAGGATGAGTACATTATTCAAGTCTAGGGTTAAAACATGATTGATGCACGCCTGGGGAATTTTAAAAAATTCATCGTTTTTGGAAAAGAGTACCCCTTTTTTTAAGATTAAATTCTCTTTTAAGAGTGCATTAGAGGAGGATTTTTTTTTATTCGGTTTTTATAACAAGGGGGGAGGCTGTTGTTCAGAATGGCCCTTTCCCCGGAAATTAGACTCAGGACTCGACTCCGGAAATCAATCTTGCCCCCTACGAAATCACAAAACGCTTTTAACCGCTAAATTTTTCCTTTTTACGTTGGAAATTTTTCGTTTAAAACAAAATTGGAATGGTCCTGAGAAAGAATCTTAGCAGGAATTTTTTCTACGAGGTCGTCCCTTTTTGTTACTTTATTGTACACTCTCTCTTATTGGAGAAAAAGAAACGGAAAATTTTTCTTTAGGACCTTATTGCGAAAAATAACACTTATTCTGATTGAATAAAAACACTTGAGATTCCAACAGGTTCCTTTCTGAAAATTTCATTTATTATAAGTCAACAATTATTTTGTTAGTAGATGCTTATCTACTTGGAGGAAGGTAGGGTCAAGGAGGGTAGGGGAGGTGATGAGACAGTTATTGGAATGTGGGGAGATATGGGGTCCTTCATTTTGTGTTTGAATTTAGTGTTTGTGGAGAGGTCTGTAAAGCCCCAAATTTTTGATTTACGTGCTCCTCTGACAAGGCTACAATTTTTAGGATTTTTTCACCCTTTAGGATTATTCTCTTTTTAAATTTTTCTATGAAAAAAACAAACAATTTTTTTAGTCACAAGCAAAGTTTTTTTTTTAATGCTATTCAGCTTTTTCCTCCAATATTGAACACATTCATTTTATTATTTTACCACAGACCTGCTTTTTGTTTATATTACTTTTCTGAACGGCTGCAGAATTTTATTTTATTTTTTAAATGAAAGTACATATATAAAATATATCAACGTTTTTAGTTATTTGATCCTAAAAGAATGTCCAAACATTCAAATGAGTAGGTATTTAAACTGTGCCCGTATCGTTAAACCACTTAACTCCCTAATTTGTGTGTGTAAATTAGATTGATAATATTCGATTCGATTAGTATTGAAATTCTGTTGGCGGGTTTCAATTACGAGAGTGCGGTCTGTTAGAGGAGGGCTACAAAGTGAGGGAGGCTCTCAACCGTAATCGTCCGTTAGTTATTGGTTAGTTAGCCGAACATCTGGAGACACGCCAGACTCATCAACAAATCTCATTTTAAAATCTCGATTTTTTCCACTTTTGTCCTGGGGAAAAAAAAAATTTCCTTTGGGAAATGGTATTACGGGCATGACAAACCGCAAGCGCTGTATTGTGGTATTAAGAGCAACTTCCATACAAACCACATGAGACACATAATTCACGTGTAGTTAGACAAGAATGTTAAGAAAATTGCTTCCGTTTTTTATGACATGAAATTTTGTTTAAAGCGCCCAGGAAGGAAACATTATCTAAGTGATCCGCAGAGCATCCTGATCAATTAAATACTAAAAGGATATAACGGACGCTTTGACTACAGACTAAAATAAAATACAGTCCAATTCAAGCTAAACGTTCGAAAAGTTGCAAATGTTGACTAAAAAATGGAGTCTAAATCAAGCTAAACGTTTGAAACGGTGTCAAAGTCTTAAAAAAACTGCTGGCCAACTCAAGCGAAAAGTTAGAAAATCAATCCTGTTTCTTTTAGTCCAACTCTAGCCACAGGTTTGAAGAGAGCCAAAGTTAACAAAATGTAGTCCAACTGAGCTAAATGTTTGAAAATGGTCCAAAGTCTAAAAAAATGTAGTCTAAACGTTTTAAAAGATGCCGAAGACCCAAAGTCTACAACAATGTAGTCCAACTGAAGCTAAAATTTTGAAATTAAAACTAAAGTCTATTAAAAATGTAGTCCAACTGAAGCTAAATGTTCGAAAATTAGCCAAAGTCTACAAAAATGTAGTCCAACTGAAGCTAAAAGTTCGAAAAGGAGCCAAAGTCTACAAAAATGTAGTCCAATACAATCTAAACGTTTGGCAAGGGGAAAACGTTTACCAAAACAATGTAGTCTAACTCAAGCTAAACATTCAAAAAGGGGCCAAAGTCTACAAAAATGTAGCCCACCAAAATGTATTCAAAGACTTTTTTTTGTACAAAACGCTGTCACACTCACCTGGCAGTGACAAAATGGTGCATTAATTTATCAATGTTTTTCTTCGAATCTTTCAATGTCCACCTGAGAATCAAAACGATTGTTCGAAACTCCTAAATCACTCTCACGCCTCCTTAATTGCCGTTTCTTCTTAAAACCCCTTTAATCCAAACGACCTAAAAAAAGAAAATTCGTTGAATAATTCATGAGAAAAGGCAAATTAACCGGACTGGAAAAATGGTGTAAATAGAATCAACGGAATGGAAAAGAAATTAATCAAAAATAATAATTTTTTTTCTGATACACAATCGTTTGTCTGACATAAATTATAGTTTTTATTGATTGGCTGTTTTAATGATAGCGTGCCATCACGTCTCGACATGGCATGTTTCAGTACGAAAATATTATGGAACGAAAAGGCATCAAAAGCTCGTAATTTTCTAATCAAAGCATAGATTTCTTTATAAAAGGATGTTTAGGCAAGATAAGGGGTCAAAGTCTTCCGAAAATGTAGTCCAAGTCCAACTAAAAGATTGGCAACGCTAATGAAATGTTTATTGAAAGTAAAACGTAGTAGACCACATTTTCTTTTAGACAAAAAAATGAAAAGGAAGGAGGTTTCTTCGACTTAAATGTCTTCAATTCCGCTACGCTCGGAGAAGATGTGAAGTAAATTGCTCTGACAGTTTCCTCTTTCAATTTACATCGAAATGGGGCTTCCCATTGAAGTCTCTTCATCCCCACGTAGAAGTCCAATTACAAAAAGTCTTCAGAATAAGAATAAAGAATTTTGACATATTCAAAAGTCGCTTTTGGACACCATAGCCATCCCTTATAACAATTATCATTTACTTAAAAGAGGGAAGTTGAAAAAAAAGCCACCTGCGCTCTAATTTATAACAGGGAAACACCTGAGAAAATCCCACCAATTCTTTATTTCCTAAACTGTATTAGGTATTTTATTTATTTCAACCATTCAAAGGAATCTTTTACTTTCTTCTCAACAAAAATCTGACTAGCGGTACGAGTAGTTTTCTTGGCACTCTAAATTGGGATACTACCATTAAGTGGAGAGTGCAAAAAACATTGAATCATTGTGACTAAAGTCCACCACAAACAGTATTTTTCCCCTTTAAAAAGTAATTTCAAAGTCATTTAATTAGGGAGTTCAAAAGGAGCAAACAAGTTCTTAATTAATGCTAAATTAACCCTTTTGTAACTTTTTATTTATGATATCTCATTTAAAATTTAGCCCTTTTTTACCCTTGATTTTGATTGAACACGAAAGTTTTAGATTTATCAGGAAATTTAGAAGTTTTTTGTGTCTAAGGGATCTCGTTAATGGTTTGTAGGAGAAACATGTTTTAAGCCCTTTTAACCCTTGTAAAGGAGGTTTTTTTTTCTTTCTAGGGGAAAAGGGAGACTTCTGAAATACTGACTCTATTAGGCTGAACTCGCTCACACGGACTCTTTTAAACTAATTTCTCAATTTAGCCTGAGCCCCCCTTTTCTCCCTACTTACGAAAAACTTATTTCCCATTTACTTCACCTGAGGCTTTTACTTTGAAAAGGTCATTGAAAAGTAATGACAAATTTTAGGCAAGTCCCCAACTGTTTTGGGCCTAGATGATCTTTTCCGCTTCAAATCACTCAAATTTAGACGGGGAAAAATTCCTACAAAACTAAAAAAGCTCATTAGGAAACTTTGACTTCATTATTCACTATAATCCTTTTTATCTTACGAATTTATCGAAATTACGTGAGAGAGTGAAAACGTGTATAAATAGGAAAGGAGCCGAGGTGGAAAAAAGATTGAAGTCTGAGATTGTGTGAACTGCTGAGGCCGGGGGATGAACCGAGCCAAATTCCTTTCCCAATAGTCTTATCCCAAACCCCACCTCGTACATCAAAACTTTTTATTGTTCATTTTCAAAAAAATGAATAAACATGGAACGATTCCATCAAAATAAACTTTGTTGGAACCATATTTCCTCCCTTTGAATTCACAATGGAAATTAGATTCCAGAGAAGAAAAAACAAAATATGAACGTGAAAATATTTATGGTTTTTCTCTTTTATTGATCAAGTTTACAAAAAGATAATTAAATGATTGCTCAATGTTGATCCAAAAATAAGTAGTCCAATCAAGGAATACTACAAAAACGTATTCCAAGTCCAACTAAATTTATGAAAACGGGTCTGCCTACAAAAAATGTAGTCCAAATTAAATTAAAGGTTTCAAAGAGAGTCAAAGTCTAAAGAAAATGTAGTCCAATTCAAGCTAAACGTCCTACAAGGGGACAAGGTCTACATAAATGTATTCCAACTCTAGGTAAACCGCCCAAATAGGCCAGACTCTACAAAAAATGTAGTCCAACTCAAGTTAAACGTTCGAAAAAAGGCCATAGTCTGCAAAAACTGTAGTCCAAATCAAGTTGAACGTTCGACAAGGGGCCGAAGTATACAAAAAATGTAGTCCAACAAAAGCTTAATGTTCCACAAAAGGTCACAGTTTAAAAAAAGTAGTCCAACTCACACTAAAAGTTCGAAAGGGCCTAAGTAAAAAAATACGTAGTCCAACTCAATCTACACACTCAAAAAGGGGCAAAAGTCTACTAAAATTTTGTCCAACTCAAGCTTCGTTAGAAATAGGCCAATGTCTACAAAAAAATGTAGTCCAATTTAAGCTAAACGTTCGGAAAGGGGCCAAAGTCTTAAAAAAATAAATGTAGTCCAACTCGAGCAACACGTTTGAAAAGGAACCAAAGTCTGGAATTTACATTCGAAATTAGAATCTGGAGGGGAAAACAATGTACGTGAAGATATTTTTAGCCTTTGTGTTTTATTGATAAAGTTTGCAAGATGATAATTAAGTGATTGTTCCAAGTTGCTCCCTTTATTGTTTCCCATAATGGGAAATCATTATGTGAGTAATTGGTTAAAGTTGCGGCGGTTTCATTTGCCTAGGGAAGGGAGAACGATGAGCCGGTAAAACGAGTCACTTTGTTTCGACCCCCTGGGTATTCACCCTCTAAGTGGATTAAGAGTGTCACATTCATCATCTTCCCAAAACGATTTTCAAACAGCCTAAAGGAAAACCTCATTTCCGCCCTACGGTAAACACCTTTACGTAAGATAATACTTTGTTTACCCTCCTCCAATCTGCACACCATAAATTATCCCAATTCAAATCAATCAAAACTTCCATTAAAAGTTTTCGCCATAAAAAAACCAAAAGCAATTTATTAATCAACTTCAGTAAACACTCGAATAATTAAATTGTCTTTTGTGTTGTCCCTTTTTTAGGAGGACAAAAGAATTTCCATTTTTGAAATTCATAGGCCAAAAGAATTAATCAAAAAGCAATTACGACACAAAGTATAAATAGTGGGAGTCAATTACGCGTGCAGACATTTTTTGTTTGAATTTAAACATATTTTTTTAATTTTAATTAAAAGTTGAAAAATTAATTCCCACAACTGGCTCATTAACTTTCTTTTTATTCAAATTAAAATGGAGAAAAAGGGAGAAAGAAAAATAAGGGAAAGACGTGACCGTGAATAAATGCATAAGGGAATTTTTTTTATGCTCTTGAGATACAACTAAAACATCCTTTATTTGAAGATTTTTATTTATGAACTTGCCTAAAAATGCTTTGAAAATATTGAATTTTGGGGATAGAAATCAAAGGAGCAGAAGAATAAAAATGCTGGTTTTTTTATAGATTGTGATGATCTGTTTTATGGTTAGGGATATGAAAATTTTATTTCGACCTCATCAAAGTGGGAGGGGGCCTTCTTCTCTTCTTTGACCCAGAAATTTTCATTTTTGTTTTCATTCAAAATCTGGTTGTTGACTATTTTAAGTTTGTGAAACAAAATTCTAAAGTTAGTTTTGCGATATAAATTTTTTCGTCCTCCCCAATGAGGGTCCCTTCTTCACCTTTTTGACCCGAAACTGACGTCACAAGGATGAAAACCAAAAATGATTAATTATGAAAAGTCTATCCCAGATTATTAAAACGTCAGTTTGATTCGATTCTTACTTAATTTTATGACTTCCCTTGGAAATTGGGCATTTCCCACCCCGAAATCCAATATCCTCCCCATTAGCGGTAATCGTTCACCACCCTAGGTTGGGGAGCATTAATTTTAGAATATTGGTTAAACCTTCAGCTACCTATTTTTTCAAACTATGAGACAAGTTTTCCTATATTTGTAGAAAATTTACATTTGCGTGTTGGAAAGTGCATATTTATTTGATAATCCTAAAGTTATTTAAATGGAAATGAGACATAGATGGACGTGGGTTTGTCCTAAGCAAGCATGAGCGGATTTAATAATCAGAGTGGAGGGGCCGACGAGCATAATCGGACGTGGACAGTCGGCCTCTTTCTCACGATTCTTATCTCTTCGATTTTCCAAAGGTTAACTGAGGGGGAGGGGGCTTAAAAGAAGCGTTTTCGCGGAAAAACGATGTCAAAAATGCGTTTTAATTTGTCAAATCCTATCGAAAAATGAAAGAGAATTTCCCGTTCCGTTTCGCATAGCCGGCATTCCGGAATTTTCAAGCGTCCCATATTTTCCCTCCGTGAATTCCGATGTTGCTTTTTGATAAATTAATGGCGTAAAACCGTAAATTTGGTCTTATTAATTTTAAAAAGTTTTTTTTTTAATGAGCCATCACTATTTTCTGGCTAAAAAAAGATTTTCTTGTCGGAAAGTGGTTTTCGGTCATTTTGTGTCTACTTTGACCCCTGTTTAACGTTTAGTTGGACTCGAGATACAGTTTTGTTGACTTTGACTTTCTAAAAGTATAATAAGATTTGGACTACATTTTTAGGGTGGTGTTAACTCTGGCCAATTTTCAAACCTTTGGTTCGATTTGGACTACAATTTTTTAGATTTTGACCCATTTTCAAACGTTTGATTTTACTTAGACTACAATTCTGGTATACTTTGATCTCTTTTCGAACGATTAGGAGGACTTGGACTACATTATTGTTAGGGTTTGACTCAATTTAAAACCTTTAATTCGCCTAATTGAAATATGAAGCTGCCATATTTTTTCTCGGTCGATTTTCCAAAATTCGTATTGGCGAAAAATCGTAAGATACAAGACCCTTTGAATTTCTGGATTATTACCGTCATTTAAAAACAAAGAAAGGTTTTTTCTTTTGTTCAAGTCAGCCGAAATGTCGCGCAATTAAAAATGATAAAATTCATCAGATATAACCTACTTGGAATCGTTTGCGACCTGTGATGGGGTGGGTGGACTTTTTTTTTTTTATTAGTACACACGTCCCTTGGCACGCGATCCGCCCATTTTCTACCTAAGATAAATCGCCGGGGATTTCCTTTTTTAAAAAGCTAAATAAAAAGTATATATTTTGTTGGAACATTGTCTTAAAAAATGTTCGAAACAAGCTCAGGACGTGTTTATCGATGGATATTATGCAGATGAGGGTGATAAATTACATGAATATGTTTCATCCCGGGAAATTTCGGGCGGGGAGGGGGTTGTAATGAGAAGTGGGTTAATATTATGTCAAGAAGAGGGGTTGAAGCAGCCTGTTGAATCCGCTCTCCACCCCCCAGACGTTAACTCCCCCGTGGTGAAGGCAACCCGCAACACTGAACCTTTTCCATCACCTTCCTCATGGGATTTATCTCTTCCTTACCACCTTCTTGGAATCCTTAACGAATAAAAACGGGACCTAAAAGCATAAAACGAAGAAAAAAGAACCTCTTTGTGCATATCATTCACAGCATATCTAAGAAACCATAATTCGTTCATAAAATGATGAAAAAAGAGAATGCTATTTTTTTTAAAGCAATTTCAACGTTTAAGAAGGTCAAAGGGTCAAAATCTTAAAAAAAATGGGAGTGTGATGGGAGGTGGCTGGAGATTGGGGGATGATAGGGGGCTGTGGGGAAGGGTCAAGGAGGTAATGGGAGAGTAAGGGATGAGGCTGGGGGAAGAGATTAGTGGATGGGAGGAGAGGGCTTTGGATGCGTGGAGAGGTCTGTAGAGCCCCAAAAGCGATTTGTGCATTTGTTAAGAGTATCCCAAGAGTTAAATCGGTCAAAAATTGTGGATTTTACAGTCATTTAAACATTCAGATGTGAAATCACGACCCACTGAATGGTCAACACGTCTTTTAGTTATAATTCACTGCATTCAACAAACGGTCGACGCCGAAAGGGCAAAAAATAAGGAAGAAAACAAATGTCGAACGTTTGCAAACAAGAATATCAAACATTTGAGACTAATTGAACGGCCATGATTGCGACCTCATTACGGGTTTCATGCTGGAAACTCAGTCCCTCTCACCCTTTGATTATACCCTATTAAGCAATCAGTCCTATTGATTCCTGAACCTTTTTCAATCACGTTTCGCTTTTTTAAATCTCTTTTATTTTATTTTTTAAGTGTTTCGTGTAGATAACCCAGTTTTAAAATGCACTCTGGTCAATATATGAATTTTTTTTCTATATAAATATCCACACGTCCGAGCTGGAAATGTTGCCAACTTGTCCGAACTCGAGGAATACTTGCGGACGTATTTAATTTCGCCCGAGACTCATAATCTGATATGAATGGAAACAGTGTCAGAGATAACCGAAAACTGTCAACAACAGCGAAGATCTACGTTCCTCTAAAATTAACTCGACCATCAACGTTGCAGACGTCAAGTAACACTATTTTTTAGCGGATTTTTCTACTTATGCAGTTATAAAATAGAATTTAAAAAATAACCATCCGTGAGGCCGACCTCAAAAGCCTGCTTTCCTCCGGAAATCCGAGAAAAGATGAAAAGAGATCCAGTCATCATGGATGTGGAATTTCCTGCTATCTGTACGTCCCATGTTGAACTTCGTGGGCGGAGTTTGCGAGAAGCGCATTGCAGTTGCCGGGCTCTTTTAGTGAGGAGATCAAATATTGTTTTACCCTCTTTTCCTTCTAAAATGCCCTTTTCAATTTTAAACCAAACGAAATAATTAAATTTTTTTTCAATTTTGAAATATTCGTGAAAGGGAAGGCAAAGGCCATTTTATGGTTTATTAAAATTGGTTTTCTCACTAAGGAAACCAAATGACAAAATGGTCCTTGACAAAATGGTTTACTGGATAAAATGGTTTATGTACTTGGTTTTACCAAAAAGAAAGGTTTTCTGATGAAATCGTTTACCTAGGTACCAACTTGGTTTTTAAAATTTGTTTTCTTGAAAAAATGGTATATTGGATAAAATAGTAGGTAAAGTATAAATTTTTGAAAATTTTGATTAGTCTTTTTAAAAATGCGAAAAAACATCAAAACGAACTTTTAGTAAATTTTACCTTTTCTTTTCCAATTTTTTTTTCGAGGAAGAGAACTTCATTGAACTCCTTACTTCTTTGTACTCTTAAAGGTGCTAATTATAAGGATATATTATTTCCAAGAGGTTCAAAACAGCATTAAAATAGGATAAAACGAGCCCTATTAGTTTAAAAAGGGGTAGAAAATTAACAGAAGGAAATAATGGGTAAAAGCTTCTCTTTTGCTTTTTTTCTGTCTCCTTTTTCCGGCCGTTCCGGTCGTAAATGGCAAAAGCAACATTGTGCTAATTAAGTCATGTTAAGTCTAGTACTTTTAATTGGGTGCAGCATTGCGGATAAATAAATTAGGTTTGGTTTTGTTTTTTATAATTACATTACCACAACTTCAGAGCTTTTTTACCCCTCAGACCTATTTTATCGGGAAAATAATGGTTAACTCCAAATATTTATTTAAAAAAAATTTAAATGAATAAATAAAATATAACCAATCAAATATTTAATAAAAATGCTATTAAATACTTGTAAATTATAATAAACATCTATTTGTCTAGTTTTTTGAGCGGGAGGAAATAACAAACCGTTGTGTATAAACTTGATGGTGTTCGTAGGTTCGTAGGAGAGCCACTAGATATCAGGAGAATTCATTGGTCGGCGGACTCGAGGGTTTGAAAGTGTGTCCGTGTGTGTCTAGCGGGTTGGTGGGGGGTGGGAACCCTTGAAAATTCAGACTGCGGGGAGGTCGAGGACGAAACCGGCCGAGGGCCTCCGAGCTCTTCTTTCATCGATCCAATGCAGGCTCTCACCTCTCTTCAATTCCATCTCGGCCTCACCACTGTCAAGGACGTCCCAGAGGACGAGCGCAAAAAAACGGATATACACATTCATAACGTCATTTCCTTATTTGTCAACAAAATATTCATAAGTCTAAAAAATTTCATATCTTTTGCTTCCCCTCCTAAAAATAATGTAAATATGTAGGACAAAAATTCTACATCCATCAGTAACTTGTGAAGTTGAACGGATTTTAGAACAAAACAAATAGGAAAATTATTGAATTTTTGGAATGATCAAAACCTTCAATCCCCCCCCCCAATGCGAAATGCGCACCTGAAATCAAAAATAGGGGCCCCCAATTTAAAAAACCAAGTTGGCATCAAAATCTCGACTTCCACAGGGTTTAGAGAGAGAGAAAAAAATTGCAAGTGCTGAGATCTTTGAGAAAAGTAGGTAGATTTGAAAAAAAAAAAAAAAAAGTGGGGAATATAATGAGGCAAATAGTCTCAAAAAAAAAAAAAAATTAATTAATTTTAATTTTTGTTAAAAATTAAGATCCGAAAACAATGTATGTACATGTAAACCACTTCGGAATCTATTCGGACACTTTCTTGGCATTCAAACTTGGCAGAATAAACGACGAGCGACCCGGCGGAGTTCGAAAGAGGAAATTGGATTATTTGCCTTATTGAAAGGCCGTTTTGTGTTCTTTCGACTTCTTTTTTTTTATAGCACAAGTGTGAAGATATCGATGAGCTGTCACTTGCAAGATTTTAATCCGGAAAAGGGTGGGGGGAGGCATGGGGGTGGTGGGGGTGGACGGGAGGGGACGTTAAACTGCCGATGACAGGGAAGACTTATCTTCTAAACTGATCTGATTGAGTTAATCCGGGTGAATACCTTCAAGTTCAGAGATGACCTCGTTAAAACATTACAAGCCCTTATTTTTATAAGGGAAAAAATATAAACCAATTTGTACTTATTCTTCATTCTTTAATCTTTTTCCCCCTTATTTTCAGGTGAGTCTCTCTTTTTTTTTTGTTCAGTTCCATCTCGTTGGTAAGAATGTTTATATAACCACCCACACGGTCCTACGTAATGTAAGTACCCAAATTTTGAAACTTCAATAATATCCGTCTTTTACTGTTTTTAAGCTATTAAGTAGTATAATAATGCTCAAAATCACTTAATTTACTTGGAAATTTATTTTTTCATTTACGTTGTTTTGGCCCTTAATAACCAGATTATAATTTAATTGTAGTCCAAGTCCACGTAAACGTTTGATAAGGAGTCAAAGTCTACACATCTTACAAAAAGTTTGATAACTTGTCAAATCCTTCAGAAGGTTAAAAGTCAACAGAAAATGAGGTCAAAGTACAACTAACGTATAAAATGGTTAAAATTCTTCAAAAAATTTAGTCCAATTGCAACTAAAGTTTTAAAAAAGGGCAATTTCTCCAATCAAATGTAGTCGAAGTTCAACAAAACTATTGAAATAGGGTCAAAGTCATCAAAAAATGAAGACCAAGTCTAACAAAACTTTTTTTTTTTATTAAATAAAGGGAATTTTACATAATCTTTTAAAACAAATCTTATCAAAAATGTAGTCCAAGTCTAACAAAATGTTTAAAAAGGGGTCAGAGTCTAAAAAAATGTAGTCCAAGCCCAAGAAAACGTTTGAAAAGAGGTCAAAGCCTACAAAAATGTAGTCCAAGTCGATCTAAATGTTTGAAAAGGGAGTCGAAGTCTCCAAAAATACAGTCCAGGACCAAAAATATGAAAATGGATCAAAGTTTACCGAAAATATAGTCGAAGTCCATCTAAACGATGTCAAAGTTCACAAAAAAAAAAATCCATGTCGACCTAATTGGTGATTTTACAGGTAGGTAACAAAAAAGGATTTTTAAAATTGCATGTTTTTGGTACTTTTGGTCAAAAAAATGTTCTACAGAAGTACTTCTTTTTAGTTAGAAAAAAAGTTGTGATTTTCATGTCGATAGCGGATAAAATTCTTAAAAGGCTTCAATTAGTTCGTAACAGAACGCGTTGAAGGGGGGAGGGGGGTAGAAAAGAGGGGGTTTCCTTTTTAAAAAATATATAATATTGTAGAAGAGGGGAAAAATGTTCTATTCCTAGGTAAAACGTGGCGCGTCTTTTATTAGAACAGTCGGTGTCCAGTGACCGGTTGATAAGAATGGCGCGACCGGCTCATCGGTGTTTTTGTGATCGAATCTTGTGTTTGAAATAAAAGAAGAAAAAATGTGGGCGTAAATTCGGCCTGTGGGATGACAAGACATGTCCTACCTCACGGCTTCACACGGCCTCGGGGCCCGGAGGTAATTACAAATTTTTTATCGGATGACCGAAATATTCAAAGATTTTTAGAAAAAGAAAATGCCATGAAATACCGAACAAAACTTTCCCTCGGAAAACGAGTGATTTTTTTTCCATCATTTTTTCTACCCTACTTTTTTTTTGCAATATCATTTAGCATTTGAGGTTGAAAATCCCAAATTCTTAAAAAATAAAATAAAAAAAAATAAAAATTTCTGACAAAAAAAAATCCAGATATGCAGAATATAAATTTCTCAAATTGCAACGAGTCAGTCGGGCAAGTCTCCCTTTTTTTACTAAAATATCTAAAAATATCTAACGTCCTCTGGTTTCGAGGATTTTTTTTTCGAAGTCGCGATCACGTCCTACGCTCTGACACCTTTTAATTTCCTTAAATATTTAATCGAGACGATATTTTAATTAACAAAGTTTTTATAGTCGAAAAATGATTGTTTTTCATTTTGCAGGCTTATCTGTTTAGGCAAACAATTAGCGTTCGACGCTTTAATCAATTGCGGTCAACCTCGAACCTCATCCGGGAATTTGCCGGAAAACGAACTTTATCAAAAATGAGATTTTTTTTCCGAAGTCCATAAACTTTTACCACTCTACTTTTCAACGTCCCGGAAAAGTTTTCTAGTAAAAATGTATGAGGGATACCTACTTTTATAAGATGGAAAATATAAAAAACTGTTGGAGCAAAAAAAAAAAATCCGCTAAAAAAAAGCCTCGAGAAGCAGCGGATTTCCTCCAAAAAAGTCTCTCTAAATCCTATCTTTGATGCCCTGATTAGGACCCCCCCTACTGCAATGTAGTCTAAAAATGTAGTCCAAGTATGTATAATCAAAAGGGGTCAATGATTACCAAAAATTAAGTTTCGAAAAGTTTGATGAAATGGTCAAAGCCTACAACAAAATGTAGTCCTATAATAGGACTACATTCTAGAATAGGACTCCTATTCTAACTTAAGGTTTGAAAAGGGGTACCTAAATTTTATTGATGGACGGTGGCTAGTAGTCTGTATAGTTAAACGTTTGAGATCGGTGAAGTCTACTCAAAAATGTAGTCCAAGTATGATTAAACTTTTAAAAATGGGTCAAAGGTTACAAAAATGTAGTCCAAATCGAACTAAAAGTTTGAAAAATGGTCAAAGTCTAAAATAAAAATGTAGGTACATAGTCCAAGTTCAACTGAACATTCGAAAATTAGTCGAAGTCGAAAATTATTATATAATAAAATTATTGGAAATTTTAGTATTTTTTTGATAAGAATCTCCTTTATTTTGTTCCTTTTATAAGCTAAAAAACCTCTATAAGAATTTTTATACCCACAAAGTCAAAGAAATTCCGGTTTATTTTTTCACGGTCAATTAGACAGAAGGTTTTTCAACTGATGGGATAAAGGGGGGCGCTTAAAAAGCGAAACTCCGTTCAAATAAACAGAAAGGAACATAAAAATTTAAACTTTTCAATTCGTTACGGACTTTTGGACACTCTCCAAACGTTAAACATACGAAAAAATAAACAAAATCCGATCCCAAACATCGGCCACTTAGCGTCATTATCACGGACGATCCGCCTTCAAATTTCAGGCACAATTTAGGCGTGAATTTTATAACAAGTTGGCCCCAATCCAGTCAGAAAATTGGAAATTGCGACGAAAAAGTTTAAGATAAGACAAATTAAAACTTTTTTTTTTCTTCATCTCTCGTATTTGGGAAAGAAAAGTTTAAGTGCCTTCCCTTTTCCTTTTTTCCTCCATAAAATGCTTCATCTGATATGAAGATCCTCAGAACGGGAAGCTTAATATCGGAAAAAGAGATAAGAAAGTTAAAAAAATATATAAAAAGTCTTGAGAATATTATTTTACTTTTTTAGGTCAATCTTTCATAAAATTGTTAACGCTTAATTTTTGTGAAAGCCTCGAGGCTTTTTTTTTAAATTATTTACATTTAATTTAAGTGAAATAATTTGACTATAATAAAACGTTTACTTTTAAAAAGCCCCAGAGCCCTCATTTGCGAACAGTTTGGGCTCCCGCCCAGGGGAAAAGGATTTAATTTTAGATATTCATATTCACCGTTTCTCTTCAATCGTGTATTTATAATATGAGACTTTAATCTCTATTGTGGGTAAAACGAGACATTGTTGACCTCATATATCCATCCGGCCGGAAAATTTATTCTCATTTGTTTTGTGGATGGTTTCATAGTTTTACGATACTTCTTGGTTCGGAATCAAGGATTTGACGATTCAGACACGTCAGATTTTGGATGAAATTAAAGTTTTTTCGTTAAAATAAGTAGAGAAGGGTCCCGCCTTAAGGTGAGTTGGGGAAAAATATGTTTATATCCCAAAATTGACTTCAGGTTCGTGTTTTCCACCCTAAAATATGTCAAAAGCCAGATTTTGGACGAAATGCTCCCCCCCCCATACTGGAAATCAAGAAATGACGATATTCTGGCCAAAAAGTATAAAAAGGTTCATCACATTAACAGAATTTACGAGTTGTACCTTAAGAATGCCAGGATAAGGATTACTCAGAAGAAAAATTGGTCAAATTAGTCCCTTATTGTGGTTACGTTGTCAAGAACATCCTTTGAACCCAACAGAGCTTATCAACGTAAGGGATGGTCTGGAAATTTCAAGAGCCTTCTTGATTAGTCAAAGTGTCATCCTCTTCCGTATCAAGAATGCCTAAACGATCAAGTACACCCTTTCCGTTCAACAGCTACTTTACCACTTCCTACCAACGGGGGTAGGAAAAAAACACATTACCAACCTTAATTCACAGTATACACCACAACTGTGCCAAGGCTAACTTTCTCGGGTTCCTCGAAAATTGGAACCCTTCCAAATTTCCATTATATAAACACAAGTATGAATTATTAAAATAAAAGTTTCCATTAATGATTTCCATACTTGACATTTTTTTAAACGATAAAATTGATCCAGTAGCTGCACAGGAACCATCAAAATTCCTTTAAAAACGACCTTTTGCTTATTTCCTTTATGTGTTTTCAAAATTCAAATTTCGCAAAAATCGATCAACGATTTTAAAAATATTGTCTTCTTGTATTTTTCTGAGAGAACTCGAAAAACAAAGTCCATTAAAAGTAGTTTCTGCACTCTCGAAGAGCCTTTTACACTTCTTCACTGTAAACAGACTCGAGTTTAAACTTTCGAAGAAGTTGTAATCAACCTTCTCAGGTTTTCATCAACAAAAGTGAAAAGAACAAGGACAAGGTTTATTAAGTATTCAGAAAAGACTTGAAGTAGTTTCTTCGTAAAGAAAATTACTTTGGGCCAATTTTATTTTAATACATTCATGAGCGATGAACTTAAAGTTCATTTTTGGGGATAAGGAGTGGCTTGAGTTTTTATGAATTAAGTTCATTTTGTGGCTCTTAAAAAGAGCATTCTAACGTTAAAAATATCGATAAAATCGGTTGAAAAATGGGGAAGTTATGGACGTTTAATTAGTCGTGAAAAGTATTAGGGTTGCAGTCCTTCTCTGATCCTTTTGGACGCGAAGGTCGAAGGTTCGAAACCCGCACTTTGTCAATAAATTTTGGCTGCCTCGCCTTCCTGGACGTTCGTATCAAGGTCATCGATACAAATAACATGGTAGTAGAACGAAAAATTCCATTTTGAGTTTATTCTTATGAGTTATGACTTATGGGTGTATCTGATGAGACCATCGCTTTTCAAGGATTTGCACGAATATAAGGGAGTTTCGTATAAAAGGGTTATCAGTCAAAATAACGGCCCTAGTTTATTTTCTCCTTTCTCTCTTTTTATAAGGGTTGTTTGAAAAAATGGACCATATTTTAAGAATTTTTTATTTTTTGACATGATTCATCTGGGGACGCGGTAGAGTTTCACAAAGCCGGAAGTTAACTGGGCATGAAAAAACGAGTGTTTCTGGAATCTGGATTTTGGCTAACTGTACACAACGAATTGAAATTTTAAAGAGATTTTCTTTGACATGAGGAAGTTCTGAAAATTTCATGTTTATAAGTCAGCATCAACCCTAAAAACACAATTTTTTCATCAAGTGGTGAATAAGTATCAAAGTCTACCGAAAATTTAGTCTAAATCGAACTAAACTTGTGAAAAAGGGTCAAATGCCATCAAAAATGTAGTCCAAATTCAACTAAAGTTTCGAAAAGGATTTAAATTCTATCAGTAATGTAGTCCTAGTCCAACTAAACTTTAGAAAAGGGTTAAAGCCTACCGAAAATGTAGTCTAAATCCAACCAAATCTAGGAAAAGGGGGGTCAAATTCTATCAAAAATGTAGTCCAACTATACTTTCCAAAATGGGTCAAAGTAGTATAAAAATTGTAGTCCAAATCCAACTAAACGTCAGAAAATGGATAAAACTCCTTCAAAACTATAGTCCAAGTAAAACTTGGTTTTTGAAACGCTCTTTCAAAAACGTAGTCCAAATCCAACTGAGCGTCTAAAAATGGCTCAAATTCCATAAAAAATGTAGTCCAAGTCCAGCTAAAATTTCGAAAAGGTGTCAAAATCAACAAAAAATGTTGTCCAAGTATAACTAAACGTTTGAAAATGCTTAAGTCTACAGAAAATGTAGTGAAAGTCGATACTTATATCGTTGTTAGGCTCAGTTAAAGAGCTACAAGAGTGCATAAAATGGCTCAGAATTTCCCTTATGAAGGGTTCATTGGAGCCTGGATGTCGATGTATCTCTTAGATCCAATTTGACAACATGGAAAGGCATTCAAAAATGGTTTTTCTTTGGTGGATTGGTTGAAAATTAACGGATTTAAGGAGGTTTTTGAGATTTTTAATTTGAGTGTTTATGAGGTGCGTGTCTGGAAGTAGGCGTATTGTCGTAAAAGGGGGGCTTTTTCGGGGTTGATGAATAGAAGGTAATGTGTGCGTTGTGAGACGGGCAGGGGGGGTGTCGGGGTGTCGCCCCGCGTAGTGGGAGTTCGGAGTGGCCTTTCCCCGATCGGCAGCCGGCAGTCTGGGGTAGCGAGCCCGGATGGGTGGGACGGGACACGGCCAACTCTCTACTCGGAGTCTCGGGATGAAACAAGGAGCCGGTGGTGGGCTCGGTGGAGGAGTCGAGTCCGGAAGGCGTCCCGGCCCTTTAAGGCGACAACGCCGACAAACTAGGTACAAATTACCCACACCCCTCCACTCAGACACACAAGCCTTCGTTTTATCAATCTTCACACTTACAAATCCGCTTTAAATCCCCCTTTTCAATGATCAAATTCAACAAGTTGAGGCCATTAAATTTGACCCGATCCACCCCTTCTGGCCTACATTTACCACAGTGGGTGTCAAATGTCGTTAAACCAGTTGATCCTAATAACATTTACATTATTCACCCTCAAAATTTAAATAAAAGCTTATTTTTCAAATGCTTTTTTTCTAGAGGAAAACAACTAGGACGTTAAGTGGATTATTTGGGAATGTCACCGTGTTTTAAAATTATACCTTCATTCCGAAAATGTTTTTCCCACCCTAAAAAGACTCGAGTCCGGCTGCCAAATATTCTGTTAAAGTATTGAATTTTTTTTCTTTCAAAAAAATACTCCATTCAATAATTAAAAATTTTTAAATTTAATTTAGGCCGGTTAAAACTTTCGTTTTTTTAATAATGCTTATTAAATATTTAAAGATTGCGTGTTTAAAGTCACCATCTTAAGATTTTTATCAGAATCGCGGCCTTTTTTTTTAATGGCACGTAAAACTACATTGTTGAATATTATTTTACGTTTGTATTGTACAAATGAAAAATTGTTTGAGATTTTTAAAATGTGACTTATGAACGGTCCCATTGAAGATTTTTGTGGTCATCACCAAATTGGTGGTCTCCAAAACAATTTTTGTAGTTTCAAAATTCCAACAACATTTTTATGGCCTTCTTAACCAATTTTTTGGTACCAATGGCATTTTTGTGGTCCCCAAAACCATTTTCGTAGTTTAAATTCATTTTTGTGATGATCAACACCACTCTCCTAAATTTTGTGGACTCCATTTTTGTGGACTCCAGCAGAAACTTTGAGACCTTTAGTTTAATTTTTTGATCAAAAACCCAATTTTGTGTACTAGAGCCATTTTTGAGGTTGCTAATACCATTTTTGTGGTCTAATGAACTATTTTAGTGGTCACCAACGGAAAGTTTCTGGTATCTTGAGTGATTTTTGTGGATTATTGAGTCATTTTTGTGGTCTCCTACACTATTTTTGTTTCGCATTGTCCCATTTTAGACTTAAACAGCAACTTTGTGGTTTGAAAGGTCATGTTTTGGACTGTGAAAACCATTTTTGTGGACTTAGGACCTTCTTGTGGTTTCCAATACCATTTTTGACAACAAAATACCTGGAGACCGTTCCTAAAAGTTTTTAGATCTAATGAACCATTTTTGTGGTAAACATAACTAACGAAAGAAAATATTGTGAAATTTTGTTTAATTAATTTTTTTTCTCCCCAATTCAATTATTCGGATTCTTACGTTTATTAGGAGTAGGGAGTCTCGGAACAAGTATTAAGGTGTCTGGGGCTTTGCTAGATTATTGATCCCCATCACACCCACAAAGCACAAACACATGCTGGACAAACACACACACAACCCAAAACACGCAACGGACAGCTTTTGGACCCTTCCAGAAAAAAAAGAAACGAAAAAATGTACGCACATTGCTTGCAAAAGCTTGTAAATAAAAATAAAAAATTCCAAAAAAAATGTACCCTGCTTTGAAAATATAAATGTGAGCATCCTCGTGTACTTTTTATTTCCCAGCTTTTTTGTCGTACGCTTGCAGGTTGCTTTGCTTACAACACGAAGATGCTGAACGAACGGTTGCTTTTTGCTTGTCGATGTTTGTACGAGCACTCGAAAGCACAGTAGTCGATGTTTTTCCCATATAAAATATAAAACAGGTAATATTTTATACGAATTCAGACGTCTTCTGGGAACATTATGGCTGTGATTTATGGACCTCAATTTTTTTTTATACGGGTAGGGACCTTCCTGAAAGGATTACGACGTCAACCTTTTCTTCGTCACATTAAGTCAAACGTTTATTTACCTTGATAAAATATAAATAAAAGAAAAGCAATACTAAAGGTTTTGTTTTCTCGGAAAATTAGGCGCCTGGGGGTTTCCGGAGGGCAAACATTGCTTTTGTTTGTTCAGAAATCTTCCGAGTAAAAAAAGATTTTCGGGGATCCTTTAAGGTTAATTTAGAGAAAAGTTTTCCTTAAGGTTGCTTACTTAGTGGAAAAGCGACAATTGACTTTATATTAGTTTCAGGGTAATAAAATGGAAGGTCATGGGAGTTTTTACAAATTGGCAAAATTCTTATTGATTCGAAAGGGGAAGAGCACTATAAATGTAGTCCAAGTCCTACTGAACGTTCGAAAAGAGCTCAAACTCTAAAATGTGGTCGTATAACTAAAATGTAGTCCAAGTACAAAGTAAACGTTCCAAAAGGGGACAAATTGTACATAAATGTAATCCAAGTCAAAATGAAAGTTTCAAAAGGGGTCAAAGTCTAAAAATAAAAGTTTCGAATTGTCCAAAGTCTACATGAATGTAGTTCAAGACGAAGTAAACGTATGAAAAGGGGTCGAAGTCTAAAAAAAACTCGCTAAAAATGTAGTCCAAATTGAACTAAACGGTTTAAAATGGTTCAAAGTCTATCTAAAATGTAGCCCAAGTCCAAACTTATCATTTCAAAATTTACCCAAAGTCTACATAAATGTAGTCCAAGACAAACAAAACATACAAAAGTGTAGTCTTATTCCAACTAAACGTTTAAAAGGGCTCAAAGTAAATGAAAACAAATAAGAAAACTAGATTCCAATTTTGAGTGCTAAATTAATATTTAGCACTCAAAATGAACGTTTCAAAAGGGGTCAAAGTCTAAAAATAAAAGTTTCGAATTGTCCAAAGTCTACATGAATGTAGTCCAAGACGAAGTAAAAGTATGAAAAGGGGTCGAAGTCTAAAAAAAAACTCGCTAAAAATGTAGCCCAAATCGAACTAAACGGTTTAAAATGGTTCAAAGTCTATCTAAAATCTTAGCCTATTCATAAATAACGTAGGTTTTTATAAATATAGAGATAATTGTTCAAAATTTTCGCCGCACTAAAAGTGTTAAATTATGAATTTGTTTCAAATAAGGACCTCTCCTCATCTTTGGCTAGAAAGGTTCAATTTTTCAGCAAACTAACCCAATTTGATCGATAATTTAAGCACTCAAGACCGAATAGAATTGGATTCGTTTATTTTAAATTTTGTATTCTCCGGAAATTCGTATGTTTCAACGACGATATCGACTCTTGCATTTTTTAAAGCCTTTAATTTAATATTGAAACGAGTTTTATAAGCTTCAAAACTCAATTTTCCTTTTTATTCTTTTACCACAAGGCTAACTTAGGCTCATTTTTTTATACTGAGTGTTAATTACGGATTTTGTTACCCATATTTTATGAAATTGTTAAAAATGAAATATTCTGTTCTAATTTCATATAATGACGTGTGAGTCTGATCGATTTTCGGAAATGATCGTTTAAAAGTTTCATGGTTTTTGTAACCCTTAGACCCTCGCGTGTTCCAAACATTATTTAGTTATTTGTCGTATAAGAATCGTGGCTCCTCAACAGGTGGACGACTTCCATCAATTTATCATTGAGCTTTTCTTTAATTTTTCCTCGAAAAACGTTTGGAGAAAGGCGAAACTAAATTGGCCAGAAGGTAAACACGAAGATAAATCAATATTTACATAAAATGACAACCGACGAGTCAGAAAACAGAGTAGGAACTCTGAGTTGGACAATATTGACTTGGTCTTGAGATAAAAGAAAAGGAATATTGTAAGTATACTGGGTGCATAAAAATAAATAAAATTAGGATCAAAATAAGAGGGAGTCGTTAATTAGTGCCTAAGCTAACGAGCTTTTTATTTTCACCCTTTAATCTTAGGAAGGAAAACAAGCCTTACCATAAAATATTGCTTTCTTTGTCGGAATGAAAGCATAACGCTTTTTATAAATAAAAAGGTACATTTTTTCTAGAACTTTTTATAAATGAACATTTAAAAATTGCTCAAAGAATACCACAAATGTCCAACTAAGTTTTGCGAAATGGTAGTCCAATTCCAACTAAACGTTTTAAAGGGTGTCAAAGTTTACAAAAAATGTAGTCCAATTCTAACTAAAAGTTAAAAAAAAGAGTTAATTTCTGCAAAAAAAAAAAAAAAAAAAGTTGAACAAAACTATTGAAAAGGGTAAAAGTCTACAAAAAATTTAGTATCGCGATTATGTTGTATAATGTAGGCTAAAAATGGGATTAAGTCTACAAAAAGTGTAGTCCAAATCAAACTGATTGTTTGAAAAGGGTCAAAGTCTATAGAAAATGTAGTCAAAGATCAACCTTACGTTTGAAAATGGCGTAGATAGGTACCAAATGGTATTTAATTTTATTAATGCAGTAAAGTTTTCCTAATTCTATTATCCGGAACGACAACAGAGAAATTATTCGTTTGGATCAATTATAGTCGATGGATGACTGGGAGACTTGACTGGATTGATAGACAATAGGCTTTGGCTATTTCTGGGTTCGAGATGGAGTGATCGGAGGGTAAAGCCTCTGTTATTAACGTTTGAAAGAGCCCCCAACCCCGCAGCAATTGTTCCCGATCGAGTGGGCGAAAGGAGCTTTTCCATCGTAGTGATTTCAATTTCGATTTTTTAAAAGCGGAAACATAATAGTAAATAGACGGTTCTGCCTCAGTGGTAGTGGTGGAGGAGGTGCAAAGTCATCAATTTGTCAAAATTGTCCTACACCTCCACCACCACTGGGGTAGAACCGGCCATTTATTCAAAGAGAATGATTACCCCTTTTGTAATTTAGATGCGATAATTAACGAGGATATAAGGGCCGCATATCACGAAAATTAACAAGAGAAAGACGTGAAAATGTGTCTACTGCCAGGAACGTTATAGGGTGGGCCGGAAACATTCGAAAGGGGTTGACCCATCGTCGTTTAACTCCCCCCCACGTCCTTTGGCAACAAGTTCGGGGCAAAAAGTCCTGACATCCCTTCAATGGGAAGGAGGAAAACCGAGAAAATAACTTTTTTTTACGACTTCCTATTGACGTTACACCACTCCTAAAGTCGTCGAGTTAAATTCGTCCAATTTTACTCCGGGGGGAGGGAAACCCTCATAAAAACCATCAAACTTCCATCATTCTCAGATAAAAGAAGAAATAATTTAAGCGTTCTTTCATTTTAGTGGGTCGTGAACCAAAATATTTTAAAAAGTGCCTTTATATAAACGGATATACAATGTTTTTATATACGAATATAAAAAACTAAATTTTGATTCTTCCTTTTCATCTTTAGCAGTAAAAAAACAGATTTTCGATGAAATCAAGAAACGAAGTTTTTCAGGCCAAAAAAGTCAAGTCGTGGTGAGGTCGAAAAAAATATTTTAAAATTTTAAAATCGACATCAGATCCGCGTTTCCCACCCTTCAAATAGTCAATAACCAGATTTATGACAAAATCAAAAAATTAAAATTTTTGGTCCAAAAAAGTGAAAAAGGGTTCTCTTTGGTGAGGTCGGAAAAAAAAAAAACATTTATGCCCCAAAACCGACTTCAGATTTATGTTCCCCACTGTATGTACATTGTCAAAAACCACGTTTTTCGTAAAATCAAAAATTGATAATACATATAACGTCTTTTTTTTATCTGTGATTTCAAATCCTTTCTCTATAATCAAATTTTGATGTTGAAAAACTCGACACTGATTTTCCTGACAAACGTGATTTCAATGAAGTTTCTATTTGAACTAGAATAGTTTCAATACTCCTCCGTTAGATCGCTCCAAATGCTCTGACCTCTTGAATACCGACTTATTTATATAATTATGTATTCCCATTAGCATTTCTCAATTCTCCTACCTATAAATGTTTTAAAAAAATTCCTTTTATAACAAGTTTGAACTATATTGTTATATAAATAAAAGCTGTTTTATATTACGTCGCCCTTTTTTTGACGTTAAGGGTCGAATGGAACAAACGGGATCGCTTTTATATGAAATACAGTCGGAAAACTTGTTGAAAATGGTTCAAATCACACATAACAAAAACCTCGCCATAAAGATTTTTTTTAGTATTTTGGTTTCCCAGGGGATGACATTTATTATGTTTTAAAACGTTTGATACAAGTCATTTTTTAAGGATTTATCATCCTCTAAATTTTTGAAGATTTTTTTCTTGTATCTGATAGGGTCATGTTGGCAAAACCTAGCGGGATGGGTCCGATTTGGCCCCTGAAGGCCTCTGGAAAATCGAACATGATTAATGTTCTTCCAAGGGTACAGATACTCTCAGACAACTTTACCACCTAAACTTAAAATTATCTTCTTCGATAAGCCTATTATATATATCTTTTTTATTTTTTTAAAGAACACAATTTTTCCCCCCATTCAGGGTTAAACAAGTTTTTAAAACATTTTATTCGAGTCACGTTTTTCAAGGTGGATTTGAATTCAAAAGAGCGCGATATTGCCTTCTTGAAAATTTTGACGTCAATTTTTTTTCCCTTGGTTTTTCGCTATTTTATGGACAAATACAAAATTTGGTTTATCTAAGATGCTAAGTTTCGTCGACTTATCAGCTTAACGAGGTAAGTTTGAAACAGATATTTGGCTGAGACGGTTTCAGTTCCAATAGTTGAGAGAAACCGGAAGGGAAAAATATTCATATTCATAACTCGAACTTACTCAAAAAGGGGCTTTTCACAAACACCAAATTACACAAATGTAGTCCAAGTCCAACTAAACGTTTGAATAGGGGTCAAACTGGTCTTTAAAAAAAATGTAGTCCAATTCTAATTAAAAGTTCGAAAGGGGTCAAAGTCACGTGATTATGTAGTCCATGTCCTACTAAACGTTTTAAAATAACAAATTCTATCAAATATGTGGTCCAAATCCAACTGCATTTTCAAAAAAATGGTGACAACGCGGGAAGTGGGGTCAAAGTCTACAAAAATTTAGTCTGAGTCAGACAAAACGTTTGAAAATTGCTCAAAGTATAGAAAAGAAAGTTAAAAATATAGTAAAATAAAACTAAACGTTTTAAAAAGGGTCAAAGTATACTGAAAATATTGTAGTCCAAGCCAACTGAACGTTTAAGTGGCGAAGACTACAAAATATGTAGTTATGTAGTCCGAATTGAAACGTTTAAAAAGGGTTCAAAGTCTATCGAAAATCTTGTCCAATATTCTCCTCAGCCATATTGAGCCAATAGGTGAGCAGAGTCAGAAGGTGATATGTGATTGGCTCAAGAGTTTAAGTTTTCAAAGCAATTATGGGATACAGTAATTATGGGATAAGATCCCATCGTCAAATATCTTTAAAGTGTACAAGTTTTTTTTTTCCGGGCAATTTCCTTTTGAGTTTTAAGTTAATACTCCTAAATCGGTTAAAAATTTAAAAATTATCTTAACTACAGAAAATTTTTAAATTAAAAGGTTGGGGTTAAGAAGAGCTTTAAATAATAAAATGAGCTTAATTTATAATAACAAAATCTGTTGGGTAACTTTTAAGCCACATTTTGTTAATTCCCAAGGCTTTCTAATCCCCTCACGATTTTTTTTCTTTTTTTAAACAAGATAATTATACGTTTAAGCATTGCCTTCTGCTGAAGGAAATGTGCTTTGAATTTTTAACGTGAAGCAATTTCCACCTTAGGTTTTTGTTTGTTTTTTCCACAAGCTTAAAAGGTTTGAATGGCGATTTAGGATTGATGGCGATTTTTTCAAATAATTACAATCCATTTCCACCATTGTATTACAGGAGTCCCCTTACCTCACTCCCCTGGGGGTTAGATTTTGTTTACACAAAAATCTTTTAACGATATCGACTCTAAAAGGGAAGTTTAGAAGTGGGAAGGAAATTGGTATTGACAAGTAATAAAGAGAAGGATCAAATTAATGGTATCTGAGGGGAAGCTTGATAGATTATTGATGGCAATGATCCAACATTAATTTATTTACTGTCCTTTTTTAGTCTACCTATATAGGAACTTTTTTTTATTAAATAGGCACAATTTTTCAGGGAAGCCAATCATTTTTCTAAACTAAACATGAGCCCTTTTCAAAAATTCAAAAGTTGACGTTTCAAATGTTCAAACACTCATTTTTTCCAAAGTTTTTGCCTGGTTGTCTCAATAGATATACCGTTGGACAGCTATTTTGAGTAGCTACAGGTTGTTTCATGATTAAATGGGAGATATTGGGTTGTAGTATATTTCTTTAGTAACATAATAATAAATTATGATTGTTAAATGAAGCGGAAAGACGTTTAAAATAACTTTATTTTAGAGTCAAGTGTGTGATATTTCTCGTTATGGGGTGAAGGCGTGCTAGGTCGGGGGGTGGTTCGGGCGGAGTGGGCGCGGGGTGTTTCGCCCGACTCGTGGGGGGGATTCGGGTGCACGCAGTGGGTCCCGGGCAGTGGTTCGTTGAGGGTCCACCTCGGCCATGTGTCATCACCAAAACCATCACCATGTTCGCCATGACCGAGTACTTCGGGGAGTTCGCCCTCGCCAGGTAAGGGCCGAACGGAGATTTACGGAACCTTTCACCCTCCGCTTGCGAATCGAGGAAATCTGCTCGGAGGATTCCATTCCTCTTAAGCCAGGGGTGTAACCTCAGCCCCAGAATCTCCCGCAGTCTCTCTGCAGTCGCCGGTCCCTCCTCCATCTCGAAATGTGTCAACCGCCTGTCGAGTGGCCTCAATGAAGCAACAGCCTGCTCCCCTTTAATCCTTCAAAATCTCTCCTACCCACTTAAAACTCCATTATAAATTTCTTTTTTCCATCATTTTATTCCATAATATAAAGAGTAGTTTTATTTATTATATTTTATTACCTACTCAACCCAAAGTGCATCACGACTGAAAGTTTAAGCGTCCATAACTTCCACAATTTTTGACCAATTTCTTTATTATTTATACCGTTAAAATGCTGCGTTAAAGGGCCACAAAAGATGTTAGATGCATAAAATCGCTTAGACTACTCCTTACTCCAGAAAAGGACTTGAAACACATTGTTGGAGGATGCAAATCACGATTTCATGACTGAACGTTGAAATGTCCTTAACTTCCATAGTTTTTGGCGCATTCTATCGATATTAGTACCGTTGGAAAGAGCTAAGAATGCTTCTGAGACATAAAATCGCTCAAAATACTCCTTGGGCCTCAAAAATGGAGTTAAATTTCATTATTAGTGGATTTAGTCTCGAGTTCATGACTGAATGTTGGAATGTCCTTATCTTCCACAACTTTTGATCAATTTCATCAATATTGGTACCGTTGGAAAGCTAATCTAAAGGACTATAAATGATAACTTATCCATTTAATGTCTTAAAAAAGTCCTTAGCCCTTTAAAATGGACTTGAACTTTTCAGGTCGATGTATACGTTTTCCAGCATCGAATGTGTCACAAGCAAACACTTAAGGGCTGTATGGTTACCATGGCAACTTGAAACGTTTGAAACGCATGTGCGGACATTTAGACATCCTCAGAGCATGCAGATCACTGAGCTTTGCTTGCAATAATGATTAAATTGTCTGAATATTCGACATGTGCCTCTATTGATTGTCTTTTAGGTCATTTTCACGTTGGTTTTATCAGGACGGTTTATCGTTTTGGTGACCTGACGCTCTTCCATTGTTGATTTTTCAACGGTCAACAGAACTTTTGTTTTTGGAACTTCACCCACCTAACTTTTTGACGTCATCGCTTTTTTCCAACTGTAAATTTCATTTGTACGATATGTACAATGACAAAAAATTTGATAAAAATTATAAATTAAAATAACGAGTTGGGTTGTGAGGGCAAATATTGTAACTTTAATTAGTTTGTGGTCGTAACCACTTGACATACATTAATTAGATCTCTTTGGTCATGTTACGTCCATTTTAATTTGATGTATGGAACCGTCATTTTAATTATAATTTTTTTTTTCTTGGGATGTTTCATCTTTTTTCTGACATTTTTTTCCAAAAAAATTTTTATTTTTATTTCTTCCAAAATTCGGTTTTTGGCGGTTTTGAGGGCGGAGAGCACGAATCTAAAGTTGGTTTTGGCATATAAAATTTTTTTTTGGACTTCGCCATTCTTCACCTTCTTTACTTTTTGACCCAAAAATTTTAATTTTTTGACTTATTGAAAACACGGTTTTTGATTTTTTTTTAAGGTTGAACAACCTTGAGGGTGCATCTTAACAAATAGGATCCTTCTTCACATCTTTAAAATAGGGGCAATAGTCATAGTTTTGAGTTTCAAAGTTTTGAGTCAAAGTTTTGAATTTCGACCAACGAAAAATTGTGGCAAAGAAGAAAAACGGCTAATAAGCAGAACAAGATTTGAGTTTGGTGTTTTAGACTATTGAAAGTTTAATTTTAATTTCTCTCTCTTGTCGCGGATGGAGTAAGTGAGACAATGCGGTCTTTTCAACAATATGAGGTCGCCGAGGGCATATTCGCCGCTTTTAAACTTTTCAAAAGGACACCCTCTCCTTTCAAGACTTCGGAACCATTTCTATTCATTAATTAAAGATTTATTAAGTCAGTTTAATTTGATTTCTATTTGTTTCTTTCAAAAAAAAAGTTTTCTTTCCCTTTGAAAAACAAATTGTGGACAGAATCAATTAATCGTGGTGATTCTCAAAGAGAAGCGTTTGAAGGCTAATTGCGACTAACAAGCTAATCCTGATTTCTCGTTAGTCGACCACAACCTTTTAACGAAAATGACGCTAAAACTATTCACTTTTCTAAAACTAACTCAATCACCAGATTTTGGATGAATACTTTTCAAGTCAAAAAGTGAAGAAGGGTCCCCCCCCCCTTTTGGTGAGGTTGAAAAAATAAATTTTTTTTATGGCAAAACCGACTTCAGATTCACTTTATCTACGCTTAAAATAGTCAAAAATGAGGCTTTTGATGAAAACAAAAAATTAAAATTTTTGCGTCAAAAAGGTGAAGAAGGGTTCCCAAAATCGACTTCAGTTTAGTGGTTCCCAGCCTTAAAATGGTCACAAACTAGGGTTTGATTTAAAACAAAAAGTTCATTCGAATTGCCACTAGAATCAGTGCATCTAAAAAGTGGTGAAATTTTTTACCTTTTTAAAAAGTTTATGGAAAGAAGGTCAGTTTAGCAAACCCAATTAGGATGTTGCACAACTAATCATGGATTTCTGAATCCGCATTTTTCCCCCTGCAATACCCTATTTTATTCGTGCATAATAGATAATTTAATTACCTGTCCAAGTATGTTTTCACAAATTAAACATTAATTTACTTTCACTTTGCTTGAAGAAGAATAAATAGGGTGATGCGTGTAACGTATTAATTTCGTGATCCCCAGAACTTCCTGATCACGAATATATAGGCCTCTTAGTCTGGAAGTGATGACCACCTCAATAGCCTCTTTACTACGAAATCCGATAAAATCCCTAAAAATTTCAAGTCGATGGGTTCCAAAGCCTTTTCGAGCTGAATCCTCACTTTGAATATCCTCGACATATTTCATTCATAAGTTATAACTGGATGTGTAGTTACTATAATTTTTGTTTTTGAATTGTGATACAAGTTTATTGGAAGTGAGGAGTGTGGGAATGATGGGATAACGCACCAGGGAGCCTTTCGGAAAGGGCACATTGACCAGAAACCGTCATGCGAGATCGTCTGCTCTTCCGGAAGAGTTGCTTTTTCATGGCCAATTACGTGAGACGCATCTGTTGCGCCGACAAATTAGCCTTTTCCAAAAACTTCACCCAAAAACGACGGAAATAGAGGAAAACTATTTGAGAAAATCGTTCGTAAATTATAAATTTATGAGGGGGGAACTTTTGAGTCGTCCTAATAGAAAAGAGGAAGGAAACAAAAGGTATTGTTTCCATCCTTTTCAATTTAAATGGCCCCTATTGTATTAACTCCGCGATAAATCGGAAAAAATGGACTCCCCCTTAACATCCAATCTTGAGTTTACTTTTAAAAGTCACCCCAAATTTTAATTTTTTGATTTCATTGAAAATTCGTGTCAATCAGGACGCTCTGAGGGTCAAAAAGCTTACATTCTAATTTAAGCTATTTTATAGTAGGGACAATATTTTGATTTTACAAGAAAATTTTTAAGAGGGAAAAGTATAAAAAAAATCGTGTTTACTTTTTTTTAGAATCTAATTAACATCTCTCTTGAGAGGCTTAATTTAAAAAAAAAAAAAAGTTTCTTCTTCCTATCACCGCTCATTTCGCCCCCTTTAGATCATTAGTGCTTAATTTTCTCGAGGGGCTCTTTTAAAATATTTATTTTAAAAGCGATGTCGAGATGTTATTGGAGAGAATGCAATTTGAATATGCAAAGTGCTAGAGGTTTGTAAGGGGAGGGTGAAGTAATCAAAGGAAGTAATTGAGAGGGGACGTCCGCACAACTGGAAATTGATTGAAAGCATTTGAAAGTCAACCTGTTGTTTGATTAACCGCCATTCCCTTTTAGCGGCTTTTTTATTTTTTTCCTCGTTTTATATTATCACCCTACAGGGAGGATCGGTTATCAGAATTTGCTAATTTGAAATTTTATATTGGGTGGTTTTAGCACAGCATGGTTTAGATGAAGCGGGTTGTCACAAATTTTTCAAAGAACGTGACACTTTTAAGAATACTGTGACACGTTTTTGACGGAGCGTGACACTTCTTAATTAGTTTGTGACACACTTTTGAAAAAATTCGATACATTTTTGGCAAAATTGTACACTTTTTGACTATAATGTGAGACTCCTGAAGTTATTTATGACAGGTTTTAAAAAAATGTGACAATGCCTAAATTGTGACACATTTTTGGCAGAATTCTACAATATGTATTTGAGTATGTGACACGCCTGAAGATGAGTGTGACACATTTATTTCGTGACACTTTTACTGTATTGATTTTTGACAGAATAAGACACATGAATTTGACACGGAGTGTTACATGTTTTTCACAGAATGACACGTTTTCTACAGAATTTGGCACTTTTTCACAAATTGTGACGTGTTTTTCACAGAATGTGACATGTTTTTCATAGAATTTAAAACAGTTTTCACAGAATGTGACACTTTTAAGTAAAATGTGACACTATTAAATTAAAATGTGACACATTTTAAGTAGAATGAGGTACTATTTAAGTTGAGTGTGACACGGTTTTTTACCGATACATATGTGACACTTTTGGACATTGACGAACCTTCTCCTTTGTGAGTAAAATGTGACACTTTTAAAATTGAGATGGGTATGTTTTTCACAGATTTGACATTTTTGACGACTTTCTAAATAGGAATCGTGACACGATTTTGACACATACTCAACACTTTTCTCAATTTTAGCGGATTTCCGTAGGAAAGTAGGCTATTGAGGAGGTCGTCACGGCGGCTCCTAGGCTAGTTTTGTTCCGAAATGTCACACTTTCAATGTAAAATATGACATGATTTTTATAGAATTGATCAAAACTAAAGGTATGTGACACGTTTTTGACAGGACGTGATCCCACCTACTTCCCTTTTTCTCAAAAATACAAAATAACTTGATAATTTATATAAAAATTACTTCGTCCTTCCATTTTCGCCCGCATTGGGGCGCCCTCAATGCCAGAAATGGTGCAGAGGGCGAAAAGGATATGAAATAAATAGGGTCCATACGTTTGGAACAATTCCAAACGCAAAATTTAACTTTACGTTATTTAAAAATCAAATTCTCTCAAAGTCGAAATTAAACCTCATACAGGGTTTAAACTATTTTGACCCTTAAAAAGTCGACTAATTAATTAGTTCTAATTGAAGTTGACGTAACAAACGGCATCCTTGTTAGTTGATTTTAATTAAGCCGCGTACTATGATCTCTCTGGGTTAGCTTACTCCAGGGCAAATTCCATTTTGATCTCCATAAACCATTGTACATACAATTACGAAAATCATCATCAACTAATATCATTTTAGGTCATTTTTACTCCTTTCTCATTAGTCCACCTAGGTGAAATGGAATTGTCATCTCTCCTCAATTTATTGTCCTAAAATTGGTCCTTTTCTAGCATGACTTTCAAAATTTAAAACCGAGAGGAAAATCGATTTCTATGGGGGTGAAATAATCTGTGCATAAAAGAGTATAAAAAATGAGAGGCTTGGGAGAAGTAGCTTTTTTTTTCTAAGAGAGGATACCATGTTTATTTTAGGGTTGAATAGGATGGAGACGGTTGTTTCCCACAAAAGGGCAGGAATGAATTAAAAATCAAGACGGTGCTTTCTTTTTATTTTTAGCTCCATAGACTCCATTTTTTTTATGCGAACTCCAGTTTTATTCCACTTGGAATCCTTATCTTTTCTGGATTCGACATATAAGAAGGTTTACTTGGTGGAAGTTTGATAAGAATTTTCAAAATTGGTTTGAAGTGTTAAAAAAGTAAAATGGGGCAAGTTTTTGGGAGAGGGTGATACTTTTTAAGCACAATGTGACACTTTATGAGGAAGAATTATTATTTTTGATAGAATGTGACACATTTTTTTACAGAACTTGACACATTTTTGATATAATGTGACACATTTTAGCGGATTTTTTTTTTTTTTTTTTTTTTGAAGAATTTGACACATTTTTGACGAACTTTGGACAGAATGTGACACTATTTTTTTTTACAAAATGTGACACAATTTTGACAAAATGTGACACAATTTTGACAGAATGTGACACAATTTTGACAGAATGTGACACAATTTTGACAGAATGTGACACAATTTTGACAGAATGTGACACAATTTTGACAAAATGTGACACTAATTTGACTTGATGTGACCCAAGTTTGACAGAATGTGACACTAATTTGACTTGATGTGACCCAAGTTTGACAGAATGTGACTGCTTTTAGTTTAATGTGACACCATGCTATTAAATCGACATCTTAGCCGTTACTCTTTATCATATTTTGTAAAAAATGGATAATGAGAGAATTTTTTTCTCTTTATTTCTCTTTTCACTTCTTTGTCTCAAATGGGGCTTTTAAACGTGGCGTTTACGGGCCAAAGAATACAAAATCCAATAACAGAGGGGAAAAAATCCAGTTCTGACGATTTATAAAGACCTAACCCGAGAACGGATAGAAAAAAAAAAGGAATGCGACAAAGGAGAACTGCGAGAAAAGCGATAAATAAAAAAAGATTCAGATAGCTTCGGAACAGTTGCGGTAGGAAAAGAAAGTCGTGGAAAACTTTTACCAGTCTTTTAATAACGCAAAAACATTCATATTTTACGTTTCAAAAGGTGTTGAAAGAAAGAAAAAAATTGACGAATTGAAAATTCGTTACCTATGAATTTTTTTTTTTTTTTGAGAAAAATCAAAATTTATTCGATGACGTTTAGAGGAAGTGAGGAAAGTTTAAGGATCGTTTTGTTCGCTCAAATAATAGAGAAGAGGATAGAATTAAGTGAATGTTTAATAGGAAACCTGTTATAAAGCGGATGCTGTAGGAGAGGCTCTAAAAGTCTGAACTCGAGGGGGTTGTAAAAGGTGTCAAGACTCCACGTCCAATGTAATCCTTTCTGATTGGTCTGAAAGAAAGGGGAAAAAAAGGAGGCCCTACTTTCGATCAATGCCCAATCTTGTTTTATTCAACTCTTTTACTTTTAGTTCTTCCCTTTTTAGAGGATATTTTTAAAACTTAGAGCTTAAGTCATGTAGGCTCTGGAGCTGGGTGAACCCTGAAGGACCTAAAGGGGGCCCTGGAGTCCTGGAAATTATGGATTATGGATGAATCAAAACTTGAAATTCATTTTTTTTTTCAGCTCCCATCGACTTGAAATTTTCAAGTGGATTGGGGAGGTGGGAGGATGTTGAGGAAGGTTGTGGGAGGTGATGGGAGATGGTGGGAAGAGGCAACAGGTGATGGAAGGTCATGAGAGGTTGGTGCGATGTGGATTTTTAATGGTTCTGAAGTTAAATAATTATTCCACAGGTTTGTTACACTGAGTGCGTAGTTATACTAATGTGTTCCTCTACAAACACATACGGGGATGAATTAAATTTTTAAAATATTCAAAGTACGTCTTTGAGTTCTTCCCATTTTCTTCAAAACTTGCACACAAAAGAATGATCGGTTTCGAAGCGGAAAAAATCAATTATTGTCCGGAGCCGGTGACTGGCTAAAGGGCCATCGAGGGAATTCAACAGTTGTCCCTGTCTCTCAGGGTAAACTTCTATCCAATATTTATCGTTTTGTACGATTGAAGGCTTTGGACCAAGTCCAAATTAAAGTTCTGATTTTTTCCCTGAGTTTTCTTTCGAGATTGATGTTTAAATCCGTAAATATTGAGAGATTCAGCTCATAATGAACGTTTTCTCCCTGTGGACCGATCGGATTGAAATTTTCAGGACTTTTAGCTGATTTACAAAGAAAAAGAAGCTATTTCTGTCGATGCAATGATGGCCCCAGGCTCTGATTGTTTATCCTTATTCGACAGGATAGAAACCTTTTAGTTTGCTTTTTGATACTTTTCCCACAAGAAAGGACCTCCTTATCTACATTTTGACCCTTTTCGACCAAGTATACCATTTTCAGCTTGACTTTTGAATTTTGATCCTTATTCAACGAGAGGAGGGAGGGGCTCTTTAGCAAGAGTTAGGTCCTTTTCTACAAAGAATGCCTTTTGGTTCTTTATCTTTGATCCTTTTACGAGAATTTGTTGGACTCTTCTACAAATTTTTTTCTTTGATAAAACTAGGAAATAAAATAGTGAATACCTGCGATTAAGTGGGAACTTGTTGCCTTCGCTGCTTTTGTTGTGTTCGTATCGATTCGGTTAAAAATCCGTTTCCTCGTCTCTGGCGTTGTTTGGGAAATTCCATAAACAATTCATGAAATTTCGTTTAATTTGTACGTTCACGTCAATTTCCCCTCTTTTACTCTCAGGTGTATTTATCGAGTTGGACAAGCTTTTAAATTTTAATTTTAGGAATCTAAAGGTTCTGCATACATATATGGAAATGTGTTATTTATAAGTATGTGCGTCACAAAAGCCATCAGCCGTCAGAAATGTTAGAACAGCTTTGAGTACTTGCAGCTTCAAAATTATCCGGCAAAATTTTTAGCAGCCAAAAAACGTCGACTTTTTTTAACTTACTTATTTTTTGCCTCATAACTTTTGAATCATAGTTTTATTCGAAAGGTCACCTTAAACATTTTGTAAGGCTTTAGGCTTATGAAATTACCTATAATTTAAGCCCAATTGCAGCTCTGTAGGTTCAATAGTTCTTGAGATATTGTACTTCAAAAATTCATACTTTGCTGAACAGTTTTTGTTGAAAAATTTTTTTTTAATGATGTCAGCAATTTTTGAAAAATGTCTTATCCCCCCTTTTTTTTCTTTTTGACTATTGCTCCTAAAAAATAAGAATAAAAAAATTTCGGTTTTATTAAGGGATGATAGATGTATGATTGGGGGGTATGATTTTGTAAGTTAGACATTTAGTAGAGGAATGACAAATGTGTTTCCGAAAACTCCAAAAAAAAATGAAGGGGGGGGGGCTGAAGATATGACTTGAGTCCGGAAAAAGGTCGTCGCGGATTCGAGAGCGGGCCTTTGAATATTTCATATTCCTTTCATAAACTAGATCCCGTCGTGGCAGTAATGCGAGAAGGAACTGTCCTTATTTGAATAGTTCAACTTTTATGCCAATTTTTGAGGGCTAAGGGGTGTTCTGAGAGGATTTTCATTAAACATCTTTTTTTTAGCTCTTTAAAATTACTTTCTAACGCTATAAGCGTCGATAAAATCGGTCGAAAAGTCTGGAAGCTATGGAAGTTTCAAAATTTAGTCGTAAAATAGTCGAGTTCATTGATCAATTTATTTATTTAAACCTTCACATTTTGTTCATTTCATCGAATTCTTCGTACTAAAGGGCTCTTGAGGACCTTCGGGGACGGAAAAGAAAACGTCGAAAGTTTACCTGAGGGAATCCGCAATAAAATTTCCTTATTTGAACAATTTAAAAGGGAAATTCGCCTAATACGTTTACCAATGCAAATACTGAGGGGGTATGAAGATGAATATTAATGCTACAGGTCTTTTCCTACTAAGAAATTCTTCGTTTCTCGTATATTCCGTAAGAATTCGCCAGTGTAGAGTCGGAACTTGACCTCTTTGCCACTAGGATTCACCTCTTAGCACTCAACCAATATCGAAACCTACGAACAAAAATTAAAAACGAATTTTTTTTTCTTTTATAATAAATCACCAACGTTATCGAACTCTCTGAAATCTACAAATTCTATTATCAATTATCGTCGGTATGGCATTTTCTTTTTCATTGTAAAAAAAAACTGGCTAAAAATAAAATTTTTAAATGTAAAAACCTTTTTCAGCTGCGAGGTGAAACCCAAAGAACCGACCACTCCGATAGACAAGTACGGAATATATTTTACTAAAAACTAACCAAAAGTGTTGATTTGAAAAATTAACTGAAACTGAAAGGGACCCTACGATGGGTTGTGGATTTTTTTAAGGATGCCTTTTAAATGTTAATTTTAGTTATTATATTAGTTATTTACACAGAAAATAGTGTTTTTTAATGTTTGTTTTTAGGGGTTTGAACTGAAAATTGGCTTTTAAATGTTATCGGTTGTTTATTTTGGATTTTGGGAGGATATTCTGTGAGGAGTGTGGAGGTAAAGGGAGGTATTGTGAGATGGGGATGTGGTGGAAGGAGGGGGAGGTAGTGAGAGGTTGTGGGACGTGGTGGATATGCTGGAGGTGGTTGGGGAGGGTTCAGGAACTGGAGAGTAGGCTGGGAGGGTAATGGGATTGGGAAAGAGTCGACAAGGTTATGAATGAGATGTTGTGGAGTTGAGGTTTGATGGGGGGATCTAGGGAATGGACCTAGCGTCAGTGGAGAGATCAGTAGACAACCCAGTTTTCCAATGCAGATTTTAAGGTTTCTGACTAGATGTGGCCAATGCCTACTTTGCCAAGTTAAGAATTTAAAAAAAAAGGTTTCTGACAATAAATTGAGATTTTTGTTGCTTTTGGAGGAAAATTGACTCTTCAATCAAGGGTTTTAAATCCATTTAGGTAGGTCATTTGAGGCTGCTCTGTATAAAACCTTGAATACAAAATTCCATGACTTGCCTTTTAAATGAAAACAATTTTCAAAGAAAACGACGTTTTGCTCTAATCAACAATTTGACTAAGAAGGCAAATACAACGACCCCCCCCCCTTTCTAATCTCATAACGCCAATTAATCTCTCCATGTTTTTCTCCAATCCTTCCTTTTTCAAAGTTTCGATAAAGCCCTTAATAATCTCGTCGGCTTTAAGTGGAAGAAAGTAAAATAAAGACTAAAGGGGGTGAGTCAGCGAAGGTCGAACGATCCGGGCATCATTAACTATTCCAACTTTCTTCTATTTTTACCCACACAAGAGATTTTTAAGAACAAAAAATATGTATAACAATCTTTCGAAAACTATGCCAAAACTCTATTAATAATTTATCATCCTATCGCCTGTCAGTCTGTCAAAATAAAAGAAGCGACTATTTATAATGTTAAGAGCTCATCCCTTTATTCTTCTCAAAAGACTTTATTCAACATTTAAATAACGATTAAGATTGACACGTGTCTGGTAACTAGGTGGATGGTGAGAGGGGGTGTTTTGTGGTTGTGGACTTTACTTTGGTTGTGGATATTTTTGACTTTTTTTATTATAAATATTTATGGGGAGATGGGAAGTAAAAATAACGAGAAAAAAGAGTCAAGTCATTCGTTGATACGATAGAGCTATTAATCTTAATTTTGAAACGATTCATAATTCACGTTTTGGACGAACCTAACGATATGGCAACACGCGAGATTAAAGGAGCGGTCATCATCGTTGCTTCTTTCCCTCCCCCCCCAATTTAACGTCCTGGACACTAATCCTCCTAAGATGTGGTACTCGCCAAGAGAGGATGGGTCACTAGGATTAGGTTGCGTTTTCAATTAAAGGGGCGCTGTCCATTGCTACTTGTTTCATAAAAGTTGGATTTGACGTTTTTGACTGAAAATTGGCTTTAATGATCAATTTTAAGGTTTTTTGACAGGAAATTGTGTTTCCCGAATTCTATTTCTGATGGTTTTTGATATAAAACTGAAATATCGAAGGTTTAATGTGAGGTTTTGACAGAATTAGCTCTTTGAAGTGTTGATTTTGAAGGTTTTAAATTAAAACCTTTAAAATAAAACTTTTAATATATGAGATTGTTTTATAGCGGATTTCCGGAGGAAAGCAGGCTATTGGGGTCGGCCTCACGGAAGCTTTCGGCTGATTGGGGTTAACAGATTTATAGCTTGAAATGTTGATTTTGAAGGTTTTTAGACAGGATATTGTATTTACATAATTTACTTTTTGACTTTCTAAAAGTTAGAAAATAGCCTACTTTCCTACGGAAATCCGCTAATTTGTATTGGTTTACCTAGATGTTTTCTATAGAAATTTATATTTTCTGCCAATTCTGGAACTCCTTGACCTATTGGACCGTTTAGATTGTAAATATGCAGATTTTCATCAAAACAGGAATAATAAGAGTTAGGTACTCAAAAATCCCGGTTTAATTTGTTTTAGAAAAATACAAAAACTGGATTATTAAAGGAGCTTAAAAATTGAAAAGCGACTTAATTTTAGATTTTTTTTTTCGTATCGTTTTATAAATAAAGCGGCGATAGAAACATTGAGCCGGATGGTTATGGGTGTAAACCGTTAAGGGGGGTTGGGGGTGGTGGATTTGAAGGGTAAAAGGGGGTGGGGGAGGGGTCTCGACTCGCCCCCCTACCGGCTCGGCCACCCCCGACTGTGGCGCTCTGGGCACCACGTGGGCCAAACAAGGTTCAGTAGCCTGCCAGCCATGTCCCGGGATCATGCAGATGATACTAGTTGCTGGAGGGTAAGAAATCAAAAAACAAAAACCCCCTAAAAAGCATCGTTGTCGCTGAAGAGTGAAAACAATAATTCCAGCACGTCATTAGCGCATTGGATTATGCTTGACAACATAGAATGTAGTCTTAGGCTTTAGCTTTTATGAAAATAAAATTTGAAATAAAAAATGCTTCACTAACCCTATTTTACCTAAAAACTGAACTGTTGCATGAAATGGAAAACATGAATTTTTCATCTTTTCTATCGTAGATGTCTGTTAACACAAATAACAATCGTTTATTTATAAATGTAACAAACGGTTTATGTTGCCAAAAGTATATTTCTGAAACAATATCATACGTCACATGACAAAAATTGCTGCTTATATCTGTCCATTTTTTGTAATTCCTCAAGCCCCAGGGGGGTGAGAAAATGGGACACCCTATATACAATAGTGGAAAGGTATAATATTAAAAAATTATTTGGGACGTTTCAAGTTGTGTTGATCTCTGTGGCCAAGATTTTCTTTGGTTAAAACAAGGAAATTATTTTTATAAAACAGGTGAATCCGAGAAATTACTTTTATTCCTGGGATCGAGGATTATTTTTAAGTTTTGTCGAAATCAGTGGTCCTAAAATAGTGTATTTGTTTATAATATCGCTTGTATTAAATAGGCGCTAATGTTTTTTTAAACATCTTTCTTTGATTTTGAAAATTTATGATTGAAGTTTCTTTGAAATCGTGCCAGTTTTTTAATTTAAACAATAAGTGCACAACTATCGTTATTTTGAGGAATCCACATGGTGAAAATTTGGACTTGTTGAAAATATTATTTTTTCATCGTAGGTATACATTTTTAACTCTTTGAGATTTGGGCTACTTTTGGAATAGCCCAATCTGGCCCTTTATGGTTTAAAAAGAAAAAAAATCCTCTCTAGCTAGATTTGGGCCAATGTAGTCAGATCATCAGGTGTGGGGATTTTTCCCAATTCAATAAATAGCCTAATCTGGCCCTGAATGATTAAAAAAACCCTCTCTAGCTAGATTTGGGCCAGTTTTACCAGATGAGGGAATTTTCCTCACTACCTAGGAGTTTTAAGTCGAGATCTGAATTAACCTAGACCACTAAGTCACAAAAAAATGGATTTTTTATTTTTTATTCATTGAATATTTTCTCTAGCAAAGCCTGAAGTCTATGACCGCTCAAAAAACATGAAAATAAAGAGTCTGAAACATAAATCGTGCTTATTGAAACCTCTTTTTCTCTCTCGCTCTAAAAGAAAAGTCGAAAAAGAAAGTTGTTGCGAAGGCTGGCTTTCCTGGATAAACGCCAGGTCGCGTAAACGTATATTTCGAACTTAAAGACACTTGTTCAAAGAATATTCTCTGGGTAAAAGGAAGAGAGAAAAAAAAATTAAAATAAAGATAACACTTTTCTCGAAATAGGTCATTAAGAATAATAAGGGGATGAGATGGAGGAACGTAACAGTTAAAACTTTACGATGCTAGTGAAATCTAGCTTCAGGTTGTAATACTTATTCTCTACCTACTATTTCAAAGTGAGCCATCTCTCTTGTTTGAACTACTCAATGATGCCATATATTTTTTCTAAATCTTCCGTTCGGATTATAGGAAGAAAACCAGCGTTCCGTTTACATTATCGATTCCGAAGGGTGACACGTGAGCCGAGTAATTTATAACCCCGAAGAATCTCCTATTCATGATAAGTCAATCTATTTGAAGAAGGGAAACACTTGAAATTTCCGCCCTTTAAAACGAGCCTGGGGAAAAATAAAAAAACGCAACATTCTCATCCCCAAGTTCTCACAGAGGGAAATTTTAAAGAACATTTTTTTTATAAACCAACAAAAAAATTTAGTTAATTTTTGCAATTATATTGAGTGCTGCTGAATTAAAAGAGCGCAAAAACTCGTCTATTTTGTGACCTACTTTCGAATTTTTTTAACGCTTTTGAGGCGACCTATATTCACTGCTTTTATCCTTCAAAGTTACTAAATAGAAAGAATAATGACAAAACATTAAACTTGAAGGGTTCTACGAGTAAAATACGGAATTATGTCGATTGGAACCTATTTTGTGTCTATTCATCTAATCGTTTCGCTCTAATTGCTTCAGAACGTCGATTGAAAAGATGATTTTTTCTTAATTGATATGGGAAGTTTGATGGCGAAAGCCCTTCTTGTATATACTGGATAAAAGCCTTAATTATTGAAAATTCACCAACACAATACTGAAAGAATGACAAGTTTTCTCTATTCCCTATTGTTCTGATATTGCCAACAGCTTTTCAGAATCGTGAGAGGAAGGGTCCTCTATTTGGCGAAATCGAAAAAAATATTTTTGTAACCCAAAACAGCGTTCATATTCGTGTTCTCTACCCTTAAAAATCAAAAACCAAATTTTGGATGAAATCAAAAAATAAAAATATTGGGGTCAAAAAAGTGAAGAAGTTCGACGATGTTAAAAAAAAATTTTAAAGACCAAAAATTTTATTTTTTCTTCTAAAAAATACCAAATTTGAAATATACCTTTACGTTCGTGTAGGGAAAATGTCCGTGTTTAAGGGTCACTTTTGAATCATTAAATGCCTAAACAAATCGATCACAAATTGGCTCCCATTAAATATGTGGAATATAATCTCCAAAATGTTATTTTAATTCGCTTGAAAGTAGGAAGAATAAAAAGAAAAGAATTCTTTTGGCGTGGAAAGTAATAAAAGAGGAAGCCGAGATATAAAAACGTCCTGAGTGAAGTTCAGTGAACGGTGTAGGGGCCACGTTCAGTGATGTTGTGGTCTCGGAAGAAGGGATGTAGGCCGCCTTTTACGAGCGACGATCTCACGTTCCACATTTTCTTGAGATAAAAATCTGAAGAAAAGTTCTAAATTAAATTTAAATAAAACGTTAACGGCATATAAAAAAAAATTTATTCGAAAACTACCTAGAAACTGCACTTTTTGTAGTTTTAACTGAAATGTTTTTTTCCGGAAAAATCTTGGAAAGGGAGAAAGCTTAGCGAAACTTGTAGAACATAAATCAAGGATAGAATGGCTTTTATGTCTTCTTATTGTATTCGACTAAGGGACACGCTTTCTGCACAATTCTTCCGCATCTGCTCCTTAAATGTCATTATTTTCACGTGGACGTTAACATAGGAGCCGCTAGGAAATTGATTTCTTGCAATATTCAAAACGAAAGAATTGATCGGACCTTAAATACTTCTACGTTCACTTTTTTCGTATGAATCGATAGGGGTTGAAAACATTGACTAATTTTAGAAGCTGTAATTTCACTTTTAAGTTTAAATTCTTATCCATCATTCATTTCCATGTTGAGGTGCATTTTTAAGGGAGAAGGAGTGGTCTAACAATTATAATGCATTATTTCACTTTTTTAGTTTTTCTAAAGAGCTTTATAACGGAATAAGTATCATTAAAATCAAGTAACTATGGTGGATGTTACAGTCGTTTAGTTATAAAATGATCCTGCTAGTTGATTACGACTGATAAGGAAGAAACCTACCACCTGGATCAAAACACCGGAAAATTCGCGTAGAAAGACTGGGAATTGTTAACACTTAAAAGTTGCTCAACTGGGAAGAAAATTGGTTTAAAAATAGACTAGGAAGTGTTAAAGAATTGATTGTGGGATGGGGTGGGGGTTGGCCATATATCCGACCGCTAACCGTTTGGACCTGGCTCGTTTCTTTTATTGTTTCAAACGTTGCTAAACGGAGAGAGAAGAGAAAAAGGAGGCTTGAAAAAGAAACAAGAAAGATGGAAGAAAATTACGAGGTAAATTTCACGTCAGGAACAAAAGGCCTAAAAGACTAAACGACAGTTTCGCTTCCGGTCGAGTAAAAAATTGAATAGACCTCCATTTGTTTGGCTTTACGTCTTCTTCTTCATTTTTAGAGTAATACCGAAGATATCAAGCAATTATAGAGGCCACTTGAAAAGGTTCCATCACATTTCCAGTCTAGATGGGTCGAAGCACATAAAAAAAAGTGTCTAAATCAGTCTATAGAGGGGTCCAACCCACTTGAAAAAAGCCAAAATATGTCTATAGAGGTCGGTTTTTCTACGGAAATCCGCTAAAAGCGAAGTTCATAAGCATTAGTTGTTATATTTTGAAAATTAAGCGACCTGTTATGTTTTGGTGTTGACATTACCCCTTGTTAAGAGAGAACCTTCTCGCGCCCCAATTTCCAACGGAGTCGAAAGTGCAACCCAAATGTCAGCCCTTAAAGGATTTTGACCCTAAAACCAAAAGTACAGAATTCGTGATAATTTTTTTCACCATCATAATTTCGATGAAAAAAATTTTTTTTTATTTCCTCAGCTTAAGAATGTTTTATTTGCTCTTCATCTAATGGCTTTGAACATTAGAACTTTCGCCCTCGTTATAAAATCGATCTTTTATCAGTTTTATCACGAACCCATTAGGAAAATTTTCATCAATGGACGTTTTAAACAAATAACACGGGGAAAAAATCCGTTTTTTGGCTCGGAAATCTGGAACTACTTTTGTGACGTCACTAGTCGGATAATAACTTTTTTTATTAATACATTTTTTTTAGGTCAGCTAAGGCTTAAAGGGATTTATTTATAATTTAATAATGCCTTTATTTAGAGCTTTAGAAAAACATTTGATCGATATGTAATAGCAATGGTTCCTTATCTTTTATGAATTATTACGTTGACCCTTCTAAATATTAAACTTACGAAGCATTCTCTTTTGTGAATTGAAAAAAATAAATGATAAATTGAATGAGATTTTAATAGCCTTTTTGTACCAATTAAATCATTTGATTGAAATCTTTAACAAATTGAGTCAGAACCTGCGAGTTGATAACCAGTGATAAGAAAGAAACCTTCTACATGGATCTAAACAGTGGTTTTACAAAGAAGGCAACACAGTTTTAGCTTTAATTTAATAATCTATTAAAATTTTGTGTTTTAAGCCTCTCTAATTAATTATAATATTTAAAGATTATTAGGGTTTTTTAAACCACATACAGGGCGTACTCGCTAATTATGACCAAACTCTTAACCTGACGAAAAAATGTAATCAAGTGAACCCCCTTAGATTTTAGCGAGGAATCGATCAGAATCAATACATTTTAGATCCAACATACAGGGTGCTCCTGGAGGGAGAGGTAAAAACCACTTAACGTGGACCTGCTTACTCCGGAACGTTTGGTCCTATCAAAAAAGTGTGCTTAGTAAAAGTTACTGGAAATCAAGCGTACCTAAACTCGATTTCTATTGCCAAAACGTTTTATTCCAAATGATGAACTTAGGGCCATTCTAGAGCACTCCGGACCCAAAAATTATTGATGCCAATCGATTTTTCATAAAAATATGAGGGGGAAGTTTTTTCAAAAGTCAAGCATATAATCGGCAGGCCCACTCTAGTTGGTACGCCTATGTATTGCAGGAGCCTTTTATAGGAGGGGGAACAGGACTGTCACCCATCCAATAAATTTTGAGGCCTTTGAACCAAAAATTGATTTTTTCAAACCAAAACTTGTTCTTTATGCTTGGCATAAAGGATGTGGAGCTGTAGTTACAAAAGATTCTGACTGACGCAATTGAAAATATACACTCTAGAAAGCCTGTAAATTGCCTTTTCCGTAATAAATGACATCGGCAACGGGTTTTGTGTATGGATCAGATAGCGTTCGCGTGAAATCCGGTCTTGTCCGGCCCGATCCGTGCTAAAGAGATCGAACAACGCACGTTGGGTCTAATTTAATTTGAAATAAACATGAAAATATATTCTTTCTTTAAAAAAACAAAAAAATAAAAGGTCCATTTAAATTATGAAAAAAAAAAAAAGAATGCGAGAGGGATGTGAAGGGTTTCCCGCTTCGTCGAAACAAGGACGAAGTGGCAAAACATTTTAAATAACGATTTGGCACAGAAAGCGTCGGGAAAATATTCACGCCTCCGCGAAATATTATTTTCATTTATTTTTAATATTTGAGATCTTTACCTTATTGTGCGGTTTTTTCCTTTATTCGAATAATGGAATATTTGCGTGCTTTGTTCGATTCAAGAAACCGTCCGATGACATAGAAACACCCTACAAATGATTTCTTCGTTGTTTTTCTTATCACATCACTTGAATAGATTTAAATGTCATATAAGAAATAAATGTGTGTTGATGGAGGAACCACTTGACATGAACTTTCTCATGAATTCGAGGCTTTACAAATCTCTCCACAATCACCTGCAGCAGAGGAAAAATAGAGAAAAAGGTTATATTTGGTGTAGGCGCCGAATGCACTACATCCCCCTTTTCCCACGACCTTTTCCTAACACCACTTCCCCAAACCTTCTCGGACATCCTTCCACCACACCCCAGCCTCCAATCACCTCCCTTAGCTACAGATAAGCCCCGCCCCTTGACCAATCAGTCTTAAACCCATTCGGCTGCAACAATGATAGGCTAAGCCCATCTTATCACGCCAAATTCTCTTAGCCTCCCTCCTTGACCTTACCTCCAACCTCCCTCACCTTGGAGTTGGTTGGAAATAATGGAAACCGATTTTTAGTGCGGAGGAAGTAGTGGGAGCATTCGGTATTTATGAAGAGGTCTATAGAGCCCCGAATTTTTGAGAAAGTTCAAGTAATACCTCCTCCATACCACATTTTCTTAATGAAATATTCATAATTAACAATTTAAATTTATTAGTACTTTTTCGACTACTTGAAACTAGTTAGCTCGCGTGATTTTCAAACGTTTCGTGCTCTCTCAGTTTCCTCTATTTAGTGCCAGACCGAGACCTCTTCTAAAACCGCTAAACTAAACATTAAATAAATTAATCAAAAATGATAATTTTATACTAATATCGATTTTTTTTCTTTCTTTTTTTCAGGTGAGTACTTTGAAGAAGACGATGTGGACAGTAAATAACTTCAATCATCTTTTACTAAAATAAGACTAACATTTTTGTAATGAGCTGTACGTTTTGAATAAAACCAAAATACAAATAAAAATATAGAAACTTATTTTTGCCCATGTTTACCCGATAAGAATTACAAAAATGTTAAATTCTTAATTTAGTAAGTGGCTCAAATAGAAAAATGGCATTTTTGATTGTGAAAGAGGTCAGGAAATATTAAAGGGGATTTAGTGGCGGGTCTAGAAGGTTATTAGACGACATACTCGGCGTTCTCGAGTGAAATGGCCCTTGAAATTGTCAGAATGTACGATGATTGAGTGAACGTCTCTTCTTCAAGATAAATTGGGAATTTTTCGTTAAGGAAAAAAAAATTTTTTTTTTTTCGTTGGAAAGGATGAGTAGGTCGAAAAGTGTTTTTCTTTTTAGGTTTCGTGACGAGGGCGGCTCGGAAAGGGGTGTAACCGCGTCCGTAACAACTTTGAGAGGAAAGCCACTTCTCTATCACGAATATTTTTATACCTTTATAATGAAAAAAAGAGAACAACAGAATAATTCTATTGTTTCTACATAAATTTTTTGTCTATATAAACCGAATTTCTCCCCAAAATTCTACTTTGAACCAAATGATCAGCTTCATCGTTCAATGTTCAAGGCCGTTCTGAGGGCTAATGAATGTTCCAAGCTTTCTAACGGTATAGATATCAGTACGATCGGTCAAATATTTTGGAAGTTATTGACCTTTGAACGTTTTGAAATCAATGACTGTGTCAAATGTACAACCAAATTAAAATGTAAAGAAATAGTAAAGCTATCATTTTAGGATTTAGTTGAATTTGACCTAGTTTAAAATCAATACCTATACAAAGCCTTTGATTAGATTCAGACAATAACAATTATTTATCCACTTAATATCGAGGTCATGGTGATTAATCTAATGAATTGCAGTACAAATGTCGTTAATTAAATTAAGAATCAGATTTTAAAATTCATGGATGGTTAATTTCGAATGCATTTTTTTGCTAGAAGGGGGAACGTTGAAATTTAAGGGAGTGTTTTGAGGGGGATGGGGTGGTTTTATTGATTAAGTGAGTGATACAAGGGTTGGCTCTGGTCCACCGGGGACATGAGGCCACTCTTGCTTTAAAGGGCCGGACAAAAGGGAGGACACTTACACTTTAGATTCACTTATGCGGTCGAGGTGGGAGGGAGGTGGGGGGGGGGAGGTCCGCGAGGGGGAGGCGCTAAAAGAGGATTTCATCCCCGACCTTTCGGCTCCATTAAACGCCTTAATTACTAACGATTTCACCCCCTTCACGATTTATAGAAAGTCATTAAAACCCCTCAAAATTTTCTTTTTATTAATTTTTTCAACCCAATAAGGGTTTGGCCATAAAAATTTTTTAGGAGACATTAAAATCCTATAAAAATCCACATTTGGCAATCAAACGACTGGAATTGATGTGTGAGAGGATAATAATTTATAAAAGTTTTGAACGATTGAGCTACAAACTCGTAATAAATCGAATATGAAACCGATTTTTGTTGATATTTTTACCGTTTGAAAAATCTTTTAAAGACCTAAAATAGTTATTAAACGTTTAAAATTGCTCAAAACACTCCTAGCCTTTAAAAATAGACTTAAAGTTCATTGATATTTGATCTATGGCAGGATTTCATATGTGAACATTTAAATGCTCATAACTTCCACAATATTTTATCGACTTCGTTGATATCTATACCGTTCGAAAGCTCTTTTAAAGGTTTAAAAAATTTACTTGGACATAAAATCGCTTGGAACACTCCTTAGCCCTCAAAATTGGCCTTGAACGTCGATGCTCATTCAACTTTGCAAGTTACTATCTAGAAAAGACGAAAAAAGAAGATGAAAGTTTTTGATAATTCTAATTATGTACATAAATAGTCTTGTCTACGAATTTTTGTGGAAAAAGTAGCGAAATTAAAAAGGCGTAAATTAATGCTAACTGACCTGACAGAAGCCTTTGCCAATCTAAAAAGTCTTAACTCGTTTCAACATCAAACATTTTGTGTATTTTCTGTTTATCCTTATCGTAGACAATTTTTTTTTTCTGTTTTTATACTGTAACTACGGAAGGCAATTTCAAACCGCATCTTTAAGCCTAGAAGAAATTCTTAATGGGGAGATTATAAGAATAGGGCTTGGTTTGTGAAGATAAGAAAGTTGACTTTTTTTTTCTTTTTATATTTATAACTAAAAAAGTGTTTGATGTATAAAAAAATGAAGTATCATTTCAACCCTTTGTTTGTTAAAAAAAAATTAAAGTACATAATATAAAGTACCATGTTCGCTCGCTTTTCTGTTTATTACTGCGGGGTATGTGTTGAGAAAATTGCGCATTGTCGGGTGGCGGGATCAAGCGGAGATTCGTGGAAGTAAATCCTGGGAGGGGGATCCACCACCGGACGCTACCGCCACGAACGATTCATCCCTTAACTCCAGTTAAGAGTCGACCTTGACACAGATAACATCGAAATAAGAAATTCAATTTTTTTAAATCGTTTTTTGAAGATTTTTTTTTTGAATCTACATACTAGCAATCAAAAGAATCAATAAAATTCTGGTTTTGGTGTTATTGGAAAATTGTTATTCTGAAGGTTTAGATGTTGTGGGTAGATTATAAAACATTATATTTGATATTGATGAAGTCTCCACCTTTATGAATGAAAATTGTGTAAAAATATTGATTTTTAGGGTTTTTGGACAGAAAATTGTGGCTTCCAATTTTCATTTTGGGGTGTTTTTACACAAAATTTTTTTATGTTAATTATGGACAGAAAATTAGCTTCTAGATGATGATTTTGGGAGTTCTGGGCAAAAATTTGTGGTTTTTGAATGTTGATTTTGCAGTTTCCGAAAGGAAATGGGATATCAAAATGTTGATTTCGGTTTTTTTTTTTTTTTTTTTTTAAGAAAGCAAGCTATTTTTTTTCCAGAAAAATATATTATTTTGCATGTTTATATTAGGGGTTGGGATTTTGGTATGGAAATTTGCTTCTAAATGTTGATTTTGGGTAGTTTTTTTAGGCAAAGAATTTTTGCACGATTTTATGGATTGTGGACAGAAAATTAGTTTTTGAGGGCTTTAAAAAGAAAAAAAATTAAAGTTTTTTCGATCTTTTCTGTTTTTCTGATTGATAAATCAAAAAGTTGAATCTTCTCCCATCTTGCAAACAGATAAATCCGAGCAACAATCTTCCCGTGTCAACAAGTGGCCTCAATTTTTTCCCAACATGGAGGATTTTAACTTCTCCCCTAAAAAACCCAAAACTCTCAAGAGTCAAGACACGGAACAATGCGGTTTTTAAAAATGATTAAACGCTTTGTGATAACAGTTTGTCCGAAGAAGTTGAGTAAAACTCGTTTAGGTTTTGTGGTGGGGGAGGGGGTGGTGTGAAGTGGAGGGGGGCGTCAGGTGCCAGGGAGATATTGGTGCCTCGTTTAACACCCACCAAACAGCTCCGCCTTGCACAACGGCAATGCAGTATTCACGAATAGTTCCCACTATTCCACCTTCTAAACCCCTTTAAGACCACCTCCTCGCTCTAAATAATATTATTTTAAATCCTTTAATACCTTTTTTATCCCTTACAATGCTTTCAAATCCTATTTTATGCCTTATTAGTTTATATCCATAAAAAAAAACGCGTTAAAATCGAACGATTTTCAAATTTTCCACACATTCAATGCGGCACGGCTTCATGACTCAAAGTTTAATCGTCTCTATTTTCCACAATTTTTAACTAATTTTATCAATATTTATACATTTCAAAAACTCTTAAAAATAGCTACATATCTAACGGTATAAATATTAAAAATTTGTTTAAAACATTGTGGAAGTGATGGACGTTTAAACGTTCAGTCATGAAATCGAGTAGCATTGAAATGGATAATGGAATTTTTTTTAATAGAATTTGGTCCATAAATAAATTTTTAACGTCGAAATCACTACTTGGACGGTTGCCCTTTTGCTGGCGAAAAGGGTCCATTTGAATAATTAATACTTTAAAGTTCAGCCCCCTTTAAAAGGAAATACAATCAACAAGCTCTATTGTTTTCGATTTTTGAAGGAAAAAATTGGAGTGGGGATAACTTATGGGGAGTATAAGGGAAATGATCCACACGGGAGATAAAAAAAGAGATCAATCTCTAACCCAATAACCTGAGAAGCTTCTTTTAGCCAACCCCTTCACTCTAGGAATGCGCGAAAGTCGATCTTAAACCTCGTTTCCCATCTTTACCTAAAATATCGAGTCTCTTTTATGAAAAGGAGCTTTTAGAAAGACCTTAATAAACCTTTTTTTCTTCAAAAAATGGTAGGCGTGCCTGGGGGAAGGTGGGGGTGTTGTGGGTGGTAGAGGGGAAGTTATTGGAAGTTAGTAAGTATTGGGAGATGGAGGATGTGGAGAGAGTATTTAGTATTTGTGGAGAGGTCTGTAGATCCCTAAATTTTTACGAAAGTGGGAATTATGGGGCTCCTCATCGAAACAAATTTTTCTAGTTAAATTTAAATTGAAAAATTAAATTAAAGTTTAATTTTAATTTTTTAATTTCCTATGTTGAAATACTATTGTTGTGACCTAGTTGGTAGGTTTTATTCTAATCAGTGGGTTATCACCACGTAATCGTTGAAATCTCTTTTTATGAGCTAGAATTGTGTTTTAATCCAAATAATCATTCAAAACATTCCTTAGGCCTCAAAAATGGCAATCACAATTTAAAAAAAAAATGGTTTGTTTATAATTTTTTTTTTATGATGATAAAATATTTCTGCGGTAAAAGTCTCGGAAATGCGGGACAATTAAAAAAGAATAGCTGAAATTCTCGGAGTCTCGCAATGTTGAAATCAATCAAGTGGAGAACCTATGGGGTGGGAAGGGGTTAGTGGTGGTTTGGGTGGGGGAGGGCTTGTTGGAATGTAGATTAAGGGGAGCGTGAAGGTGGGTGTCTGTCGTTGAAAATCCGACCCGCAGAGGAGGACTCCTTCATCCGGGGAGGTACACGTCGGATTCACACTTCTATTATGAGGAAACAACCCTTAAACTCCCATCCCCCTTTTGAGAGTACAAACAACCTTCGAACACTCATGTTAAAGTGCCCTTTGGGAACTCAAAGAGGGAAAACAAAGTGAAAAAAGTTCATGTTTCTAGAGCTTTTATTACACCTACAATAACACTTAGTTACAGTCGTGCTGGCCGCTTGTGTCTTATCCAATGAGGCATTCATCATAAGGAAAGGCCCCAGTTTTTGACAATCAATTTTTCTTCGTTTTTCGACCCCAAAATTTTCTTTTTTTGATTTCATCAAAAACATGGTTTTTGACTATTGTAAGGGTGTAGAATACGAATCTTAAGTCGGTTTTAGGGTATGAAAACATTTTTTTTTTTCGACTCATCAAAGGGGGGACCCTTCTTCACTGTTTGGACCAGAAAATTTTTAGTTATTGTTTTTGACTATTTTATGTTCTGTTATTCCGAGCCGTTTATTTTGTGGGTTTTCCTAAGATTCAAGACTCCACGCTACTTTATAAAATTGGATATCTTCATAAAATTAATTGGCTTATCTGTGTACCTGCAGGGAAAGAAAATTAAAAAAAAGGCAACAATGAAGCGTGTTAATGAAAATCATGTTTGTAGGATATGAGAGGAGGTTGGGTAGTTGGCGGTGCGGTTGCGCGTTTTCCGTACTTACTTGGGGGGTTGGAAGCGTTCCGCCCTCCCCCCACGGCCCCCCTCGGCCGAACCGCGCCGTGCCGGTTGAGACTCACCCTCACCCTCCCGACTGGGCCCCTCAGTTGACAATGGGAGAGTGAGGGCATCATGTCAGAGCCGAGGGATGGCGACTGTCGCGGGCCTTTACGGATTAGACGACTCGAGAGGGTACCGTCAACGGAACGTCCAAAGGGATGACACGTACGTTTTTACAAACGACAAATTTTAATTTTAAAAAACATCTCCCCCTATGCATTTTTTTCGTCCATTTCACGTGGTCGCTTTAGAAGCGCACAGGTGGAAAATCCTCTCTTGACCGATCTCCCTTTCAAACACATTTTAAAAACCACACGGAACAGGAAAAAAAAATTTTTTTTTCATCGTACATAAAAAGTGACTTTCACAATGACATTTCTAATAATCATCGACCAGAATCGATTTTTTTTTTCCTTTTTACTTTTTTATTTCTTTCTGGAACAAAATGTAGTCAGTTAATTTATAATAAACTCGATGACATTTTCCAAATTTACAAAATTAATCTACTTACGAAGAATTTCGTTTTTAATTAACTTAGACAGCGTAGGGAGGATAATCATTCAAGGAAATGGACCCATGTCTTTGACAAACAATGAAGCTTTTGACCTAACCGTACTTAACTAAAGATAATACTCATTACCTCATTCCCCTTGATATGTCGTACAAAACCTTGGTTGAAACTATGGTAATTTTATACTGTAGAAACCAATGGAAACAATATATCGCTTTTAATTATAAAATTGGGTGATGTACAAATTAAAACGTTCACTTTCCCTCCGATAATTAAAGTCGATAAACGAAAATAAAAACAGTTTCCTTTTATTGAATGTTATCGTACAACTCGAGTCAAATAATAAAAGATGAAAAATCGATAATGTTTGATATTAAAATTATTAAAAATACTTGTTGATGTTTTCTCCGAAATGTGACGAATTCGTCAATTTCGAAGTTATGTATGACAACTTCAAAGAGTTGATTCTCAGTAATTGGACAGATACGAAGCTTTTTACTGTCAATTGTTTTGCAATCCAAAAACGGATTTAAAACACAATTTCGATAGATTTTTGACCTTTGGCAAACTTTTTAGTAGAGTAGTAGAACATGGAATTCCTTTTTCATTAGCAATCCTATTCAAATAGGGAAAGTTGATCTAACAAACATAATTTAAATTAACCATACCTAAATTAGGAAAAAAAAATTGTACCTCAGGAAGGATTCGAACCCACCTCATTCCATTTGTTGTCAAATATGATACCAACTACATACACTAAAGATTTCTAATGGCATATCAGTTTATCATTAATCATTTCTCTGTCTAGTTCAAATTGTGAAAATCGATTATTAAAAACAAATTGAAAAAAAATGAGCATAAAAAATTGCAAAAAAATTTTTTTACATTTTATCCACAATTTTTCTATTGGTAGTATAGGCTGGACAATTTTTTTTCCCAACATAACAGTTTTTTCACCTCTTTTAGACCTTTTATCGGCTCTTTTTTTATTATATTTACCTAGGACATTAAATAATGCACTGATCGCATCCTAACGACCCCATTCCGACCGACCTCATCAAAGGGAAATCACGAATGCGGAAAAAAAAGAGAGAGAGAAAAAAAAAACAACCTTAAGGGATTCCATTAAAAGGGAGCGTCGAGCTCAGGATTCGTTATGTACATGTCATGGGGGGGACTGACAGGATTATCCAACTGGATGGAATATTAGAGACAATAGATTGATAAGGAGTTTCCTTTTTTTCCCCCTCTGTCAGGTATTCCGTCTGGAGTTATTCGTGACTTGACTAACAAAAGACTTTTAAGTTGTTTTTTGTTCGTTTCAACATATAAAATCCTTCTTAAGTAAATTGGCAAAATATTGCTTTTTCACACATTTTCCATAAATAACACAATATTTGGCTATCGAAATTTATACCTTTAAAAATCGATTAGATCTAAAAGAGGATTCGATGGAGGCAGGATTTCTGATATTAAGGTCCGAAACTTTTACAATTTTAGAGTGATTTTATCGATATTTATACCGTTAGAAAGCTCTTTTGAAATGCTACAAAAGTTGTTTTATGGATAAAATCGCTTAAACCACTGCTAGTGCCTAAAAATTGATTTGATCGTTCATCCCGTCGTCCTGCAATGAATGTTTTAAACATTTTTTGTGGCATTGAAATCAAGGGACCTCTTCTCTTGATAGACACGGTTTTTCTTCTTTTTAAGCTCTTAAAAAAGATCAAAATGAGATTTAAAACGCCTTTTCTAAAGCATAAAATTTTCTGTTTCATCCGCATTATTCAAATTCGTATAAATCAAGAGTTGGGGGTTGGCGTGACGAGGTTTAAACACCGCATTGTGCCTTGTTTTTTTAAAGGTCCGAGAAACGAATGAAAAATAAAGCGATTTAGGATTTAAGATTTGATTTCAAATTTATTATAGCCAGCTGGTTTTTTATGAAAACTTCATTGGGTGGAGATCAATCTTAACAGAATTGGAAACTTGCAATATGCAATTAGGAAAGTGGGGCGATTGAGGGGGGTCCGGGGAAATTGTGAGTTCAGTGGTCTGGTAAGGGGGGGGGGTGTTGACAAATTGATATACGCCTTCAACTTTGTTTCAACGGTAATCGATACGTCTGATTCCGTATCGGGCCAATTACGGCCCGGCCTCCACGAGACAAATTGAAATTTCTAAAGGACTCATCAAGACTGCGGGATTTTTTTTCCGTTCCCCCATTAAATGTCCGTAAAAGTGCACGGCATTTTAATACCCGCTGACCTATAGAAGAGGCGCAGACGAGATGCGGCAAAATTTCGCTAAAAATTTTTTTCACATCTTAATGCCCTTTTGCATTATGTTTAACATCATTATCGTTATTATTAATAACTTAGGAAAACTTTGAGTATTTACTCGTATTACGTTCAAAACTTTGTCATAACTCGTAAGTTCTTCAAGTATTAAAAACATTATAAGTCCCTTGAGATCAACTTACAAGAACATCTCGTTTTACGTAATCTTTGCTCTAAATTGGCCAAAAATCGATGGAGAAAGGATTTTTATCGTCCCCAGATGTTAGAGGGGCCGATAAATTTTTATTGGCGGCAAAACTCCTTAAAGGAATCGAGAGGGAAGAAGACCTTTCCCTTTAATTGAATTTTTTAAGCTTCACTAATTAAGATAGTTTTTGACTATTTTAAGGGCGAATAACACGAATCTAAAGTCGTTCACCAAAAGTTTCCTTTTCGAACAGAAAATTTATCATAAGTATTTTCGACTCAAAATTGGCATTTGCGTTTTCACTATTCTTAGATTGAAATACACAAATTCAAAGTGAATTTTGGGATTTAACTTTTTTTTTTTAGCGGATTTCCGTAGGAAAGTAGGCTATTGAGGTGGTCGTCATGGAGGCTCCCAGGCTAGAGGCTTATATATTCGTGATCAGGAAGCTCTGGGGATCACAAAAATATAGGATGTTCCTTTCATGTTTATATATATATATATGTATGTACATGTTCATCGCATAACTGGAGCAATTTTGGCATGAGGTTGATGAAACTCTGTATTTAGGGGCTAAAAAGATTGAGAAGGAAACCTATTGAAAATGGCTTGAATCGAGAAAGCGGTTCTGGTACTTCGCTTAGGGCATAAAGGGCATTTTCGTGATTTTCTCGGAACCTGAAGGTTTGAGATGGTTAAAAATCGTGACGGGAAAGTCCTAGGGGCCGAGGATCATAGTTAATAGCAGTTCAAATTTCAAAATCGGTTCTGGGACTTGGCTAAGGGGCCTAAATGGAATTTCGTGATTTTCTTGTAACCTTAAGCTTTGAGATGGTTGAAAATCGTAATGTGAATGTCTGATGATCCGCAGACCGTATTAAGAACGGTTCAAATTACCGAAGATGTTCTGGGACCCACGTTAAGGGGCCTAAATGGAATTTCGTGATTTCTTAGATACCCGAAAGTTTGAGATGGTTGGAAATAGTGACGGAAATATATTATGGCCCGAGGACCATAGTAGAAGACAGTTGGAATCGCCTAAGCGGTTCTGAGACTCTCCTCGGAAAACTAGGACATCAAGGCAAACTAGGACAAACTAGGCGCTGACGGGGGGAAACTAGGACATCAAAGATAGGCTTAGGGAAGGCCTTTCCGGAGGAAATCCGCTGCTTCTCGAGGCTGCCTCGAGGCTTTTTCTTATTACTCTATACTCTAAATTGGTCAAAAAGCCATCGAAATCGGATTTTTATGGTCCCCAGATGTTAGAGGACATCGATAAATTTTTATCGCCGGAAAAACTCTTAAGGAATCGATGTTAAAATACACCAAAGGGAAGGGGTGGGCCTTTCCGTTTAATTGGGACGTTTGTTCCCAAAGCCCATAAATATAGCTGAAAAAAAGGACGCATCTTTTATTGAAAAACGTTTATATCGACCCTTAAAATTGAAACTCTCTAAATATACAAAGCCAATAAACCAAGTCGAAAAGATAATTAGCATAGAACTCCCCTAAATTCGACCGCTTAACATCCTTGAAAGGTAAATCTTGGGAAAACGTGTCAGCCTTATTCCATAATTTATCACTTCAAGGACAAAAATTAATGTTTAAGCACAAATAAACAAATTTTCCTTTATTTTTAAGCTCATTTTATATTCTGCACACGCATTGTATATTTCACCCCCCTTTTTTATGAAGAAATGCACAATAAAAAGGAGTTTAATTGAACCTTTTGCTGCATCTGGCAAAATCCATTTTTTTTTATTTAGGCCAAACGTCGGAACACACAAAAAAAAAGGTAAAGATAAGACACATCCGCGCGGATCCCATAAATATCGGTGATAGAACGGTTTGAGTCGGTCGACGCATAAATTAAGTTATAGATTATCCAGGCCGCCTCTCTTATCGGATTTAATGGCTCGTCACTAATTACTAATTGAATCTTTTTAATAGGCACTTTATTACGTAGATTTTTCCAAGTTATACTCCAAGTTTCCCTAAGAGGTATGAGGACAGATATTCTGCTAGGTCTTATGGAAGATTTAGTTTTATCTATTTCACTGATCAGGACGCTCTGAGGATCAAAAATTTATAAGGGTTGAACAGTGTACACAACATATAAAAATTCAAAGATTCTTAAAAGTTTTTTTGGAACGGTTCCACAATTTTTGTCCGATACTACTCCTTGGCCCTAAAAAAAGTACTTAAAGTTACCATTTGACTCTCTTTTTGAATCTTAAATAATTTGTCAGAGTCAAAACCGAGAATGTCAACTTTGATTTATCATCCGCTCTCCTCAAAGAGTCGGAAGAAGATGCAAAAAAAGGAATGAAATTAATAACGCTAAACAACGTCAAGGTCGTTTCCTGGTAATTGATTCCGCACTGCGTACTATTCAGAAATGGACGTTCCCGTACATACCGATACGCAATGCAGTCTCATGCAATAAAAAGACCCGACTGTAAACATTTTTAGGAGCCCGTCACTCCCTAAAGTTTAAAAAATTTAAACCTCGTAAAGTCAGCTAACCCTATCTGGCCAGAGTATCACCATAACTTCAGTGATGACTAGGATTCTAAGAACGATCTAACTCTGAAGATTGAAAAGCGAAATTCATCCACCATTTTTTCCCACATTTCCATTGGTTCAGCAGTTGGAGAGTCGTATAATTAAAATTTAAAACGGAAATCTTGGCTTGTCGACGAAGCAAATCAATTGATCGCTCTTTTATTAAAAACTTGGACCCCTCTCGAAAAATAAGTTTACCAATAGAGCCTATTAGACCCGCCGAAAACTTCCTTTTAATTAGTTTGACCCGAATTTTCGGTGCAGAAAAAAAAAGTTTCTATTAAAATTTCGTCGTTAATTATGAGAGAAATCAAAATATGCCCTCTTTTTTTATTTTTCCCTTTTTTTTCTTCTTGCGTGTCTCATGGTCGTCACGAAATAGGGAATCCGAAAACAGACGTAGGAGCGACCCCTCGTCTTTTTATCGCCGAGTAAACTTTCATAATTCACTTCATTGAACCCAAACTATTTACCGTTTAAATAGTTTAAAAGAAGCTAATTTTATGACGGAAATCTTTTTGAAACTGATTAGAAATTAAGTAATTTGTAGACTTAGGGGTGTTTAATTAAGGACGAAAGTTCCCTTCGGAAAAAAGAACAAAGAAATAGGGAGGGGGTGTGTTTAGGCAGCCTTTTAGCCTAGCAAGCAAACAGAGGTGAACAGAGAAAGGAGAGGATCGATTACAAAGCTTTTATAACTTAAATCGACCTTACGATATTTACTTCTAGTCAAAAAAAATCCGCTAACAATTTATTTAAAAATCCTATGAATTTGTACTAATGTAAGTAAAGAGGAACTCTTTGTTGAGACAGTTATCTTTCACAAAAAAAAATCTTCAGATTCTGTTCTTCGCCCTATAAAATGATCAAAAACAAGATTTTGGATGAAAACAAAGAATGAATATTCTTGGATCGAAAAAGTGTAGGGTCCCCCCTTTGGTTAGGTAGAAAAAATGTTTTTATTCCCTAAAACCGACTGCAGATTTGTGTTCTCCACTCTTAAAATAGTCAAAAACCAAAGTTTTTAACTTTTAGCTATTTTATCTGATGACTGGAACAGCGAATTAGCACTAATCGGATTTCATTTGCCTCGTGAGAATCAATGTTTTACTAACCAGAGACTCCGATGAGTAGAATTTAAAGAGCTTGTCAAAAACCTCGAGGTTTCCATCTTTTATTATCTTCGTTGAAAAGGAAAGCGAACAATGCCGGCATTTTTGCTATAAAGACCGTCGCGATTCTATTGTTCACCCCTCCCTTATCCGCGTTATTAATAATTATTTTAAAAAAATTACTACAATTTTTTAGAAGGGAAAAAAAATGGAAAACAAAACACTCGGAACGCCCCAACATTTTTTCTGGGTTAAACTCAATTATTCATAGGGACATTCCTCATTTGGAAAAACGCTTCTATTTCATTTTGTACGACTTTTTCAATTAAGAAATTGTTTCATCCACATTTTGTTCAAATAAACAAAACATAATTTTTCTCAGATTTAGCCAATTCTCGTTTTCCCAAAACATTTTAGGCAAATTGTTACATACTAAGCCTCCTCTTTGCGATTTTCTTTCCTATTATGACGTAGATGGAAGCAAGTTTTGTGATTCAACTACATAAAGTGGAAATAAATTTATTAAAATTGAAGCTTATAAATTATGCTGTCTCCTTTGTTTTAAGGCTAATAAAGATTTTCGCGGGTGAATGGAAACAGGCAATATTTCATATCGATGTCTCACGCGACCTTTCCTCCATATTTATGTCCGATATCCCGACCTAGTGGGTATTTTTAACTTAACAAAAAAAAATTTATTTTTTTAAATCCTGTTTTTATGAAGGGTTTATCTTTAAATAGGGCGTTATCGGGAGGAGGCCATGTGGTCCCTGAGTTCACGCATCGACGGACGGGCATTTTGTGGACAATTTACTTTCTGAAATATCGCTCCCCCCCTTTGGGAGTTAGGTAGTTTTTACCCTTAAAGGAAAACAGAGGGAAAACCCCTTTTCTAGTTAGCTTTAGTTTTCCACGACCTTTTGAATGTCATGAATGAAATAATGATCTTTTTAATTGCTTTTCAGAAGTCAAAACCTCGTATGATTACTATACGATATGATTACTATAGGGCACAATGTTCTTCAGAATTAAATGATTGTGTAAACCTTTTTCTCGTGTTTATTTTTGTTTATGTACATTTATTCCATTTTTCCCTTCTGACATTATAAAAAAAAATGTTATCTGAAACCTCCTTTGGGAGTTGAAGCAAAAAAATTTAACATAGAGGGATGATGCTAACCTATTTTAGCATTTTTATTCTAAGAAAAAAAAATGTTTTTATTTGCATGGCGAATGTCGAAAAGAAAACTCTCCAACTTTTCAAAAATGGGCTGGAAAGTTGTGATGAACTTTGCACATTCAAAATGACTTTATGACCGAACGTTTAAACTTTAGTGGGTACTTCCATAGGTTTTGATCTTTATTTTTTCTATATTTATACCATTGGAAAGCTCAATTGTGGTGATTTTTGTGGTGGATATTGTGATAGCGATTACTGTGGAGATGGATGCGATGATGAAGGTGCACTGAAACCATGGTGATGGCTGTTGCTGCTGTTTTATTTTGTAGTAGTTGTTGTTTTGTTGTCGTCGTCATCATCGTCGTTGTCGTTAACGTGATGGTGGTGCTTATGGTGTTTGAGGTTTTTGTGATTTTGTTTACTGTGGCGATGGTGTCGTTGATGATGGTGACCAGAGTGGTAATGGTGACGATTGATGATGGTGGTGACTTCTTTCACGGATCATGTGATCCGTGTTCATCCGGCTTCGATGAACGAGGAAACAAAAGAAAATTTGAAGTACCTACCTACTTTTAAGGCATAATAAACACAATTTTAATTAAAATGATTATTTTTTAAATTTATTAATTGATGGTTTGGAATCCCTTTCTTAACCTTAAGACTTGTTCGAACTTTTTTTTCCCCGTTCACTGAATTAAGGGCGAGAATCGATTCAAGTGGGTAAGGAGGGTGCCGTCGTTCTCGCTGAGAAAGGGGGTCGAAGGACGAGGAACGGTGTAGGAAGAGGGGGCCGGGCGTCAAATTGGTTCTATCCGAACCCGCGTGGGAATTGAACTCGACGGTATGTCTTCGCCCCTCTAAATAATACAGCCGAATAAAAGAAACCACGAAAACCGACCGTTCAATTGCCTCATCGTATTTGTTTCCCTTCCATTGTCCAAAGAATCGAGTCATAAAACGTGACGTCACAACCGCATAACAGATGTAAACATCGAGTACTTAAATGTTAAAAACCCATTTTTGAGGGCAAAGGATTCGTTTGAGCGATTTTGAGCATAAGTAACTTTTTTATCTCTTTGATTGAGCTTTACAATGAAATAAGTATCGATAAAATTGGTCAAAAATTGAGGAATTTATGGACGTTTTAATGAAATGGTGCTGTCATGATGCCATAGGTTTACATCGAGAAAAGACTTGAAAAACAAAGTCCTCCTTTGTTATTTACTATGTATTAATAAATCTCTCTGACTTCACTAAGTAAATGACGACGTTAACAACGAGCAACAGGATACCAGATTCCAATAAAGGCCATGTGTGTCTTTACATATTGTAGGCGGTTTAATAAAGAAGGAAATTATAGGATTGATATCGGGCTATACGGTTTATTTTACGCTCGACGATAACATCCTTGTTTGGAAATCAATGTCCGGACATTAAACTACCACGCGAAGGCATGGGATCGATACTTCCGTTATTTACAACTTCAAAATAAAAAAAAAAAAATAAAAAAAAATTAATTAGTCGGAATAGCAAGTTAGATTTCACCAGAAATACTAAGCAATAGAGCAAATGTGCGTTTTCGAATCTATTTATTTTTATTGGGTACAAAAACAATAACAGTTAGTATCTAGCAATAATCTGAACCACTAATCTGTTTATTTGTTGGTGCCTAGGGAAATTAAAATGGAATTTTTCTTTCAAAATTTGCTAAAACTGGGGCAAAGTTAGATTTAAAGTGATTGCTTTAACTAAAAGCAATGATTTTGGACCTATCTGTGTTTGTTGGGGTGAAAATGGCTTTAAACTTTTCTTGTGATCGAGCCTCTTGTTTGGTACTTATCAGTAGACTAGTTAAACCATTCTAGGTTACGCGCTAGATATGAGTGTATAAATGGACGGTTCTTCTTCAGCAGTGGTGGTGAGGAAAATGAGAGTTATCAGATTTTTAAGTCCAGATCCCCCTCACTAATCTTAACCATCAGAATCAGCTTACGTTAGGGATGTTAGAGGAGGTTATGGAACAGTGGGGATCGTGGTGAAAGGTGGAGAGTTTAAGAGGAAGCGGGGAATGTTTGGGTCATTATGGGATGTTGGGGGAGTAGGAGGGAGATAAAAGGAGTTGAGGGGAGATTGAGGGACTTTGGGTGTTTGTGGATGGTTGAGGAGGGTGGGGTAGGGTTGGGAGATGGTGGTGAAAGGTGGAGGGTTTGGGGGATGGTTGGCCTAAGATATCTCTTGAACCAAAAATTTTTAGAAAGTTCCTACTGCATGCCACTTTTTTAAATTTTTATTCATACTACTTGGCAACGTCCGTTTGTCTGATAAAATTAGGGTATTCATTAATTAACATTAGTAAAGTTTCTAATTTTCTTCCGGCAACTTCCTCCCTCCTTTTATCACTCAAAATCAATCAGTCCAAAACATCGGTTAACTATAACGATTATTGATTAACAATCAGTCTTATCAGAAACTAATTAAAACCAAGAAAAGTTGCCTGTAGACACAATAAAAAAAAAGACCTTTTGAACCACATGGTCAGGAAAGGGTCCTGCGGTTACGCCCCTGCAGAATTTAAAGGGCGGATTTACATATTACACAACGAAGCAGTTGTCCCACTTCCTAAACGCCCCTCTAACCTTCCATGAGCCTAAAACTCGACATTTGTATTATTATTTTTTTTTTAAATCGATATCGCCTCATTTTAAACTGTTGCGCTTGTCGTTTAAACGTTATTCGACTTAAAACGTCATTAAACATGCAAACTGAAGCTTATAAAAGTTAAAAGCGTCTAAAAGCTCATTTAACAGCAAGGATTATTATTTTTGTTTTGAACCGTTTTTTTTTTTTATCATGCTTTGATGTAATTAGAATGTTTTTATACGCCAAAATTGACTTGGGATTCGTGTTTTTTCAATCTTAAAATGATTAAATGCTAGATTTTAGGTAAAAACGAAAAATAATATTTTCTGATGGAAAAAGGGTCCTTTAATGAAGTTAAAAAAAATCCTCTAAAATGTAACCCAAAACCCAGTTCATTTATTATTCGTGTTTCCCACCCTTAAAATATGTAGTAAAAAACCAAATTTTCGGTGAAATCAAGAAATGAAAATTTCGGTGTCAAAGAAGTGAAGAAGGGTTCCCTTTCGTGAGGTCGAAAAAAATAATTTTTATATCCCAAAATCGACTTCAGATTAATGTTCTCCACTCTTAAATTAGTCAAAAACCATGTTTTCCATAAAATGAAAAAAAAATTTAAAAAAAACAAACCAAAACCGACTTCAGATTAGATTCTTTCATTCTTTCTTGGTGACTTTTAGGAGTATTTTAGGTTGTAAACTTCCTAGTTTTATAATAAGGTTGTTTTTTTGTCACCATTGTTATACCAGATTGGAGCGAAGAATCGACATTGATTTTCCTCGAAAAGATATCAAATGTAATTTCCTGGCCCGAATCAATAAAGATAAAATGTCGATTGGACAATTTTTTTCATATTCTTTAAAATTTGATTCGACTTTTCTATTTTAATAATTGACTTTTCTTTTCCAGGTGAGTAATTTCTCTACATAGAATAAGAAGAATCTCAAGATAAGAGTGAGTTTATAAAAAAATTTGTTTTCTTACAAAAAAAAGTTCACTTCGCAAAATAAAATAGCGAATAAAGCTCAATTAAAAGTGGATATTGCGTTTTCTGGGCTCCATCTTGACCGATTGTTTTGAAATTTTCAAGGCTTCTGCCTTTTTCTCAATTCAGAACAAAGAAGATTAAAGCCAAATTTTAAGTCAATCGGTCCAAAGAGAGCTAAAACGCAGGAGTATTGAAACCTCACGGAAAAAGTGGCACATTACCCAAGGTTCTGTTCCTATTACCCCGACCTACGATACTTAAATTATATTTCTTACCTATCACCCTAAATCTAGCCACACTATTTAGGCCTATTGCCAAGTATAAGTTCTGTTAGTTCAATTGTTAATATATTAATTTCGAGTAAAGGAAACATCGGGGGAAAAAAAGGAGATAACATTAGTTGTTTTAACTTTATGTTTGGATGAATGACAAGAGATAAATGACGTCCATGTTTTTGACGTGTAAATGTGTTTCGGGTGTAGTCGTTACTGGGAATGTTTGGCCGCCGGATTAACGGGCGTTCCGTTTATCCCCCCCCCCATAACAGAATTGGAACAGTTTCACCCCCCTCTATCAACCCCCCTTTTTTATCATCCTTTTATTATTAAAAGACAACAAATTTTCTATCTATTCTTTATGGAAGTTTCGATTTAGACAAGATAGAATAGACAATACAAATTAAATAATAAAATACATAGCTTAGGTACTTTCCTTTGGAAATCAGCTATACCTAGATCATACCTATGTACAATATCCAAATAAATTAAGCAAAAAAGGATTTGATTTGAAACTTAAGGATTTGATGGCAGGTTCGCCAGCCTAAAACGACGATTTCCCCTTCTACTATGTATATCAAAATGAAATTCCAACCAGAATAATTTTTTCCCTAACTCATTATAATATAGGTTAGTTGCTATTATCAATGATCTAATGTGGAAATATCATGCTATGAGTAGATACACTTTTTTTTATTCTCATATTTACACAAAAACAGGCATTATTCTGTCATGAGTTCCTAATAATAACTTAATAAGGTGGAGAAGGAAGAGAAGGAGGTGTTAGAAAGTAGGGGAAGTGATGGGGAAAATATTGGGAGGGTCAGGCACTCTTTAAACAAACTACCTTGTGAATGCATTTTCGAGTAAATTTTTGTCCATTTTATTATTTTTATGGTTTAGTTCATGGTTTTCGTGCAGATAAGCCAAATTATTTATATTTATGTATAGTACATATTCTTTTTTAAAAAAATTAACTGTTTGTATCCGTTAAATTCGTGCCTTTGATTATTTCCTCTTGAATTCATTAAGGGCAATGAATAATGTAAGTTGCCGGGAGGGTTGGCGTGCTGAGAAGATAGGGGCTCTTCCCTGGCTAGAGACATATTTTACCCGAAGGTGCCAAGGCCAGCTATTTACAGCGCGAAAATCCCTTATTCCACCCACCCCCACCTTTTTTTTTAATTCTCGACCCCCTTAAAACGATTAAGTCATCCCGATGAATCTTAATTGCATATAAAACGTGCTTTTATGAAATGATGATCCTTTATGCATAGGTCGGAACTCCTCGCCGGTGAGGTTAACGAAGATGCGTAACTCATTCAATTATTAACCAGGACGTTAACCGGATCGGGCCCCTTTCCGCTACACCTTCCCCTTTCCAGCTCTACCCATTCAACAACTCGAGTTCTCCCTCCAATCAAACAATTATTTTATCGAAACCTAATTAATTTAACGCTTCAAGACGATTAAATCCCACGATAAAGGTTAAAAAAGTCGGATATTGAATTTTTTTCTTAAATTAAAAATGGAGGGGGATGCCTAACTCGAATTTTCGGGGCTCTACAGACCTTTACAAAATCAACCCACATCTCCCACCCCCATCCCCACTTTCGTCCCACTCCCTATCACCTCCCCAACCCTCACCCAGGGGCGGATCGGGCCGCCGCTCTACCGAGCGATCACTCGGTGGGCCGCTGTCCTCGAGGGCCGGTGAGAGCCATTTTTTTTAACTAAAATGGGAGCAAAAAAAAGCTGAAAGAGCAAAAAATTCGAGGTACTGAAACATTTCACAGGGGCCTGGGCTATTCGAGAAGAAATCGAGGTTTTAAGAGTTAATTTTTTGTCCAAAACCTTCGAAATCGAGGTTAGAGTTATCTTTTGGTCGAGATTTTGACGAAAATTTGGCTCTTAAACCTTTGATTTTGAGGTTTTTGGACGAAAATTAGGCTTTACAAATGTTGATTTTGAGGTTTTTGAAGAAAAATTGGCTCTTAAAATGTCAATTTTAAGGTTTTTGAAGAAAATTTGGTTCTTAAAACCTTGACTTTGAGGTTTTCGACGAAAAAAGGCTTTTAATAGTTTTATTTTGAGGTTTATGGAAGAAAATTGGGCTCTTGATACTTTGATTTTGAGGTTTCTGACGAAAAATGTCTCTTAAAACTTTGATTTTGAGGTTTTTAGACGAAAATTAAGCTTTACAAATGTTGATTTTGAAGAAAAATTCGCTCTTAAAATGTCAATTTTAAGGTTTTTGACAAAAAAAAGGCTCTTAAAACTTTGATTTTGAGGGTTTTTAAAGAATAATTGGCTCTTATAATGTCTATTTTAAGGTTTTTGATGAAAAGTAGCGTTATAATATGTTCAGAAAGAGAAGAAAAACCTAAATTTTTTGGGGGATATTTGGAGAAAGAAGAAAATGAGTCCCGCGGCAGCAGGACTAAAGAGGTAGATTTCTTTCAGATGGTTAGATCTAGAACTTTCTATAATTCGAAGAAAAAATACCTTAAAAAAAATCATCTGTTTCCCGGTAAAAATTCAAAAATTTTCTTTTTTACCTCAATTCAACTCTATTGCACCCAGCTGATCCAAACCAACTTTAAATCTTTCTTAGCCATCCCCATAACATCACTTTTAAGTTTGAAAGCGATTGAATGAACGGTTTAGGAGATACCTAGTTTAGGCCCTAAGTAAAGTACCAAAACCGCTGGTCCGATTTCAGCCGTTAACGAACTCATAAATTCTATTAGTTTAAAAGCCCTAAATACCGAATTTCATGGTCGTCAAGTAAAAATTACTCAAGTTATCGTGCGAATATATACATATATATATATATATATATATATACATACATATATATATATATAAACTTTTGAGATGAGGGTGGTTTTGGGGTCCAGGGGGTCTGAAATGAAAACCTATCACAAAAACTTTTGATTCTGAGACTACTGCCCCCATTGCAATAGGTAGATTTTCTGAAAGAAATCTACCTAAAAGGCCGGTCTAGTGGATGCGCCCGGTGGGCCGAAAACGGCCGATCCGCCCCTGCCCTCACCGACCCTCCCCCATTCTTCCCCTGTATTTTTTTTTCAACCGATAAGGACATAGTTTTCCGAAAAAGGAAAGAATTTGATTATCAAGAATGTTCAAAAATCAAATAATTAGAAACTTGAGGATGAAATAAATTATGTAGTACATTTCATGCTTTTAGAATAAATGCCTTTTTTTTAAATCAATATTTTGATGTTTTTTTTTTTTTTTTAAATAAATATCACACTGAAATTTGAAAAACAATATTGACTTTTTACGATTTCGTTGATTATGACTGGAAAATTGGCTTTTGAAATGTTGATTCTGCGGTTTTTAAGCAGAAAATTGGATATCGATTTTGTTGTTTTTGCACGGAATATTGACTTTATTGTGTTCATTTAGGAGGTTTTAGACAAAATATTGACTATTTTGTATTTGAGCATTGTAAATAATGGAAAATCGTATCATATAAAAAAATTCTTCCGAATTTAGTGTTGTCCGAGTGCATGGTGAAATTTTTGGGCTTTTGAAAAATGTGGTATGGAGTGCACCATAACAACAACTTTCTCAAAAATTTTGCCATCTCTACAGACCAAATACCCTTTCCACCTCATACTACCATCTCACAAACCCCCCGCCCTACCGCCCCACTACCCTCCTCGAAATTAGTCAGTTTACATTCCAAAATAGATGCTATATAACATTTTCCATTGAGATAAGCAATAAGAACTTTAAAATGCAATATGTAGTTTGATATCGGAAGGAATTTTCCGCGTGGTTTCCTTGTATCATGTTTGTCATAGTTCAACAGCTCCTTCGAACTTAAAACATTTTCCGCCTAAAGATTTATCGATCAAATTTTCACCTTTGTGTTTTCAACCATGAAATACATGAAGGCCCTTATAAAATTAAATAAAAAAACACATGCGAATCGTGATTTAAAACAAAAACTTTAATCTTAAGATTTCATGCCAAAGATTGGCGTTAAAGAAAATCGATGTTAAAATGGTGGTGAGGGGGTAAAGGGGTGAGAGGGTGATGAAAATGAGGGGTTGAGGTGTTATGGGGTTGAGGAATGTATGGGGTTTGAGTGAAGTGAGGGAAAAGGGTGGTAAAGTGGGTGAGGGTGTCAAGGGATGAGGAGATAAAGCCAATCGAGGGAAGTTTGAGTGGTTAGGGGTTTTAAGAAGTGAGAGAGGTATAAGGGAGGTGAGAGGATAACTTAATCCTCATCTCTTCAGATGAGCTCGGTAAGGGGGAAGGGGATAAGGGAGTGAGGAGTATTAGGGGCTCAGAGGGAGGTAAAGGGTTAGGGGGTTTGTGGTGTGTGAAGGTTAGGGTGTCAAGTTAGGGTTTGAGCGGTGAAGGGGGTCTACGTGTGAAGGTTGTTTGAGCTTTGCAAGGTTAGTTGATGACGGAATGAGGGTAGTAAGTTGGTGAAGGGTGTGAAGGTGTTGTGGGGGTGAGGGCTTGATGAGGATGACGCTGAGTGCTCCTTGGGGCAGAGTTGGGCAACATTTTATTTACATTTATGCATTCTTCACTTTTTTAGAAATTTTATAAATTCGTATTTTTACATAATGATACGAATTTATTCGTATTCATACATATGAGTGCGAATTTATTTATTTTTATTTACCTATACCTACTAATTTTAAAAAATTCGCTCAAAAATTTTTGATTGTGAATACACAAAAATGCGAATGATCACAAATATTCAGCGAATTTAAAATAATTGGCAATAAAAAGTGTGAATTTAAAATATTAGCATCTTAATTAGTAAATTTTAACAAATTCACAGTTTAAGACGTGGATTCACACCTTAACTGGACTGCGAATTCTCAACTTAGGTGTCAATTCACACCTGCACAAATGTTTGAGCGAATTTTTAAAAAAATTTTATTGTTTTTATCCTAGTTTTCTTTATTAGTGGTTTTTCTTGTTATGGATGTCGACCTTTGGGCGTCCTAGGAGTTAGGACCCTGATATTTGGTCAGCAGGTTTATTTTTAGGTATAGTAGACCCTCAAGAATTGTAGAGCAAATACTCTTCTGGGGACGATTCACCTATGGGGGCAGGATCGTTTTTTAGAGAATTTTAACCACATTCGATTCTTTTGCAAGCGTGCATTTTCTGTTCGAATGCATTTACACGCACCGAAGCGGATTTGCTGGAAACTAAATATGAAAACAAAGCACCCTGTGTGACCGACCCGTACTAGAAACTCATCGTGGGGCGGCAAAGATAATTCCGAAAGTCACCGCTAGAATTCTCAGTATGGAAGATGTTAACGTGGGTTGGGGGTGGTATTTTAAGCCGGTTATAAAACGGTGGGAGCGGTCGAGGGGTGGGGGAAATCGTTGGTTACTTCCCTAAAGGCCTTTTCTTGCACCACTCCCTTCTCGCATAGGCCCGACCTTCACCGCAATTCTATTTTATTTATGTTGTAGTAAGGGATCGGTGTTTCTATCGCTCCGCGCTATTTTCATCGCCGACTCCTTCTATTTTCGTACCAAGTCCCATTTATAATATCAACCCGTCCGTATAGTGGAGTCCGGAAAAAAACCTGTCGAAATTCATTTATCAAATCACTTTTTAATTAATCTACCACTCAATATTGTGGACGAAAATAAACCGGAATTGATCCTCTTGACCTCCGACGAACTCATTTATAAATCCAACGGAACTGATCATTTCTCCAGCTAAAATTCTAAAATCTTGCTTCATAAAACTTATTAGGGTCAGATTGGTCTCTGAGATTTGGAAGAAGATTTAGAAGAATTTCGGTATAAGCAAAGTTGGGTAAAATTTTATTTACAATTACGAATAAGACTTTTTAGAGATACGATTACAAATAAATTCGTATTCGTACATAATGATAGGAATTTATTTTGATTTATTTCTAATTTTCCAGGGAATTTAAAAAAAAAAATTGTTATTAATAATACTCAACATAAATAATCAAAAATATCTTGCGAATTTTTTTTTTAAATTTCGCAATAAAAAGTGTGAATTTAAAATTATTATCATCTTAATTATTCAATTATACCAAATTCAAGGTTAAGACGTGAAATTCACACCTTAACTGGACTGTGAATTCTCAAATTATGTATGAATTCACGCCATAACTGAACTGTGAATTTTCAACTTAGGTGTGAATTCACAGTCCAGTTAATGTGTGAATTCACAGACCAGTTAGTGTGAAATTCACAGACCAGTTAATGTGTGAATTCACAGTGCAGTCAATGTGTGAATTCACAGTCCAGTCAATGTGTGAATTCATGAATTTATTTTTTTATTTATTACTAATTTTCCTGAGAATTTCAAAAAAATTGCTCAAAAATTTGTTGTCATGAACTCACAAAAATGCAAATAATCACAAATATCTTGCGAATTTCAAAAAATTCGCAATAAAAAGTGTGAATTTAAAATTATTATCATCTTAATTATTAAATTTTACCAAATTCAAGGTTAAGACATGAAATTCACACCTTTACTGGACTGTGAATTCTCTACTTATGTATGAATTCACGCCATAACTGAACTGTGAATTTTCAACTTAGGTGTGAATTCACAGTCCAGTTAATGTGTGAATTCACAGACCAGTTAATGTGTGAAATTCACAGACCAGTTAATGTGTGAATTCACAGTGCAGTCAATGTGTGAATTCACAGTCCAGTCAATGTGTGAATTCACGAATTTATTTTTTTATTTATTAGGTACTAATTTTCCTGAGAATTTCAAAAAAATTGCTCAAAAATTTGTTGTCATGAACTCACAAAAATGCAAATAATCACAAATATCTTGCGAATTTCAAAAAATTCGCAATAAAAAGTGTGAATTTAAAAATATCAGCATCTTAATTAGTAAATTTAAAAAAAAATCACGTGTTAAGAGGGAATTTACACCTTATCAGGACTGTGAATTCACACATTAAAAGGACTGCGAATTCACACCTAAGTTGAGAATTCACAGTCCCGTTAATGTGTGAATTCACTCCTTAACCTGTGAATTTGTTAAAATTTACTAATTAGGATGCTAATAATTTTTTTAAATTAATTTATTTAAATTAGATATTTTAAATTAACACTTTTTTAAACTCACGGGGTATTTGTGATTGCTCGCATTTTTTGTGTGATCGTATATCTCTAAAAAAGTGAAGTATGAATAAATTCGTTTTCATAATTGTAAATAAACTCATATATTGAAGCTTACCAAGCCTTGAAATTTTTAGAAACGCCTCATGTCAAAAAACGCTTGGAAAATTAGCGTCTGGAAATTCACTTCTAACGTTAGGAAATACAAATTGATAGGGAGTAGTTTAGATTGTATGAGGTAAAGGCGTAAGTCAAAAGGATATCTAGACGTAGATCGAGGTGTAATTGTCGGCTTTCTTCCCCCTCCCGGCCTCTAATACTGCAGCACGATGTTCAGTAACGAGGATCCAAGACCTCTTTATGTAAACCTCAGGTCACGCGATCTTCTTCATCACCGCTCAACCTCCTTTTCGCTCGCAAATAAAATCTTCAAGAAAAAAAGATGACAAGGGGAGCAGATCGAAGATAACGGGCATTCAATTTACGGAAATATCAATCTTTTCGAAAAGGATCGATATCGCTTTTAAACTATCAGAATGAAACATTAATCTTATTCTAGATTGACGCTTAAAATAATAAACAATCGTTAATTTTTTTTTCTTTCTTTCTACACCCCGATCTTTGATTTTAAGTGGGGCATCGATCGTAAGCAGAAAAAAAGGGGATGGAATTCTTTTCTTAGAAAAAACAGTCGGGAAATGTAGTTTGACCCTGAAATATCTGAAAATTTTTGGCAAACGTTCAAACTCCCCCCTCTGAAGATCTTCCAGGAAAAAAGAGATGGAGGGGGAGCGTGGCAAAACATCACTATGTTGCCAGGGTTATATAAATACTATACATTATAAAAGTCATTTTTTAAAATTATTGATATTTAATTACTCCATAAAACTGTTTATTTCATGAAATTTTTTAAATTAATATTATCTTAGTTTGATTTCTTGATTAACTCATTTTATTAGCGGGAGAGTGGGAAGGTAGAGGAGTGAGGTAGGAGGTATTAGAGGATTGTGAGGATGAGGAAGGTCGGGGAGGTAGAGGAGAGTGATGGTGAAGAAGGCGCAAAGGAATCCTAAACTCCACTACACACCATGTCTCTCCATTCACATCCCTTTACTAGTGGGGACATCTCATTCGACTTCCCTAATAACCTTCTTCTTCGTAACCTACATAACCTACCCGTTGTAAGGCGTAGGTATGTCAACGGTGCTGCAATCTAGATTTATTTTTTGACCTACTTTAAATATCATACGTTATCAATAGAATAAGATCTCTATTCTCAAACGTTCACCGTAATTTTGTATATTTAATTAAAGCATAATTTTCCATTATTTAAGATGACTTAAAAAAGCACTTAACATAAATTCGTAATTGACCGTGATTTTGATATTGAGACGGTTTGAACTTTTCGCGGTGTTTGAGGTGTGGTTGCGGCTGGGATTTAAAACACACCGCGGCAAAACTGCGGCACAATGTTTTCCTCCCTTTTTCCTCCTTTTTTTCTCTCTCTCACCCCTTATTTTTAGCGGATTTTTCTTTCACGCCTCCCGAAAATCGTATACCTCCACAATATCGTTTGTACGTAAATATTTAAATAAAAATAATGCGATTTTTTTGTTTTTACATCATCCTTAAGTTAGGAGGCTGGAATAAAGATGTAAATTTGCATTTTAAATTATTAATTGTTGTCAGAAAAATGAACAAAAAGAGGTATTTCCAGGAGAGACGTCAAGAAGAAAATTAGTTTTTCATGTTATCGATCGTGAAGGGGGTGGGAGAGCCAGGGCAGGTTCCAAGTTCCAGCCCTATCTGGACCCAGATTACAACCTCTCCTTAGGTGTCTAAAAAAGTTTCGAAAATATTCTTTAAGGGAAATTTTTTTTTGAAAATTTTGTCAAAAACTTGTCTTCACGAATCCGACCAGATTTTTTTTCTTCTCTTTTATTCTTATAAATCTGAATTTTTACATATTTTTCCGTGAATTTTTTAGATTTTTTGATTTCATAGATTTTTTTTGGGGAGTTTTGGTCAAAAGTTAGATAATCATAATTTTTTATCAGATTGCCTTGGGAAAAAAAGGGTCAACCTTTTTATGAATTCTATTTTAGCATCTTAGACGAAGGGTGTAATTCACCAAAAGGGGTACCTGAGCACGAAAGTCTCATTCCCTTCAATATTGTACAAGACAATCGAGAGACTCGAGAGAAGGGGTTTGGGAAGTGGGGGGCGGAGTGGCTTAACAGATTCCATCTATCTCGAAAGGTCAGAATATCCCTTTTCCAACCCTTTCCGACCAAAATAATGTTCAAAGGCCTAAAAACAACCCTCCCCCGACCATCTTTTCCGCCCTTTTTCCCTTCACGCTTCTGTCAAATTGACTGAAAAAGTTCAAAAACGAAGAACTTAAAATAAAAATCTTCTACTCTCGACATTGTTGACCATTTTCGAAGGACATGGTACAGAATTAAAAACACAAATCCTGTTCTGGAGCTACACCCGACATAAAATTTAAATATTACGTATAAGTTATAACTGTTTGGTTCAATTTAGTAAGTAAGAAAAATTCAGTTCAATGGCATACTAAACTGAGTAAAACCCCGATTGCTAGGGTTTCCTATCTCAATCCGTCTTGGAGTGTGATTTCTTAAAGATTCTTTCACTAGAAACACGTTTTTTTCACATAATAATGTCAATAACTCAGGTTTCGTTTATAATTTCATATTTCTGGTGCCAGATTTGGAATTAGCGTTAAATTTTACGTTAGAAATGATAGTTTGTAACCATTTTTGATAACCAAAAAGCCCCTTTTTATGGCCGTAAAAACGACAAAAATTGCGTTTTTACAAAACGCTAGAGATTTCCAGTTTTCTGTAAAAACTTCTTCATTTAAGAGTGTACTAAAGGCCCCCTGTTTTAGCTATCTCCGGTTGTACTCAACATTTTTCTGTGAAAATTTTTAATTTTTTTAATTTTTTTTTTTTTTTTTTTTAATTGAATGGCGATCAACTAGCTTGCTCCTAAAAAATATTTCGCTAGGAGAGAAAACAATAGAATAATCTTATTCTCCGATTTGCTCCCGAACTTATGAACCGATTTTCGATTTTTTGGTCTCGTTTTTTCTAATATTTTTTGAAGATACTCATAATGGAGTCGAATTTGATTTTTTTAAATTTATACAAGAAATAAAATCAAAAATCTGGAAAAATATTTTTTTGGAGCACATTAGTAGTTCGGCATTTAAAAATCAACGAAATTTAAAAAAATAATTGTTAAAAAATTTTGAGTAGAACCGGAGATAATCGGAGAATACTAAAACCGGTGCCTTTAATACACTCTAAAATACCTTTCGAACCTCAAAAGAAATATATTTGCCTAGCGTATTTACTTTGGGCGCTATTTAGCCTGAAACATTCAAAAACTTGTACCTATTTTCTGGTTTTGTGGTCATCACAAATGGTTTTAAAAAAACTATCATTTTTAATGTAAATTTTGACCCTGATTATAAATTTTGTACCTGAAATTTAAAATTATTAAGGTGATTTGAGATATTGACGGTTTTATGTGAAAAAACGTGTTTTTGTGGGAAAAAAATTCATAACTTATAAAAAAAAAATTAATTAATTAATTAATTAAAAAAACTTTATGTATTTATTTATTTTTTTTTATTTTATTTTTTTATTTTTTTTGACATACTAAGTTGAACCACCCTTTACCTACATATTTTTTATTAATACCTACATAAGTATCCCCGAATTTTAGCATAAATACAATGATAAAGCAATAAAATACTGGACGATCAAAAGATTGATCTCTTGATGGTTTTCTAAGTGGATTTGGGTCAGATAGATTTGATCGATTTTTATATTTGGCAGCTTCCCGGTTCGTGTTAGATTGCCAAAAATGCTTATTTTTCATGACCATCTAAGTGGAGGGAGAAGTCTCCTTTTTGAATAATGGAGCTCGATTTTAAGATTTTTGTTTTAAGGGGATTGATGGGGGCGTTTAAATATTTAACCTAGATTCTGGACCGTGCGTGGATCGATAAGTCATTCACGGGGAGCTTTGTTTTAAAAGCGGCCCTAAAAGAATATCGAATCCTTCTCGTTTTACACGCTGACCCCTCCGAAAATCGCCTTTGAAGACATTAAAGCAATTAGGGGAGGGAGGGGGGATCCTTGGAAAAAGAAATCAACAAGGTTTTGACTTTGGATGAATGAATCCCCCAACAAATCACATCCATCGATCCCACCCTTCCAATCACAGTCAGCCACCATCCTCCCCCGGCTCCAGCCATCTCCAATCCATCCCCCCCCCACCGTCCTCTCACCATCTTGTCACAATGTGACCACCATCTCCCTACCATTCTCCCACCTTCCCCTACCATATCCTCTTCTTCCACCACCATCCACCACCTTCTCCACACCTCCCTCGCACCATCTCTCTCCCATTCCCCACTATGCTTCACCATCCCCCATCTTCCCCTCACCATAACACTATGTCTTCCCCATCCTCCCTCTTTATCCTCATTTCCCCCAATATCCCCCAAAACTCCCAGCCCAGTTCCCACCATTTTCGGACTCCATCGTAAATCGCCTTAGAAGACTAAAAACCAATTTTTTAAGAGGAGGGGGATTCTTAAAAAGATGAAAATATAAACCTGAAAGGAACCCCCTATATTTTCGTGATCCCCAGAGCTTCCTGATCACGAATATATAAGCCTCTAGCCTGTGAGCCGCCGTGACGACCTCCTCAATTGGCTACTTTCCTACGGAAATCCGCTAAAACCGTGATTTGACCTCAGATAAATGATTCAAACGAAGGAGTCACCAACGTTTTGAAAAATTGATAGCGCCAGTCGGCGAAAGTTACTAGACAGTGCAATTAGAGAATTATTGTCGAGGATCGATTTTAAAAATAAGGTTGAAGAAGGGAGTGAGGACAAATGGGGCTGAAATGGGAAAGAGATCTCACAAACAGAGCAATAAATCTGATGTTTACCTCGTTTACAACTCTTCGATCCTAAAATATATGAATTAAGTCAAAAAAACACGACGCAGCACCACGAAGTTACGGATTTCCTTGGCTTTCACCAAAATCCATTTTGGGTTTAAAAAAGGTTCGAAGTCCTAATCAGAAAATTGACATTTTTGGTCTAGAAGGGTCAAAGTTTTCCCTAAAATACTATAACTGCTATAACAGACCATAACAGACCAGAATAGAAAAAATAGACCATAATAGACCAGAATAGATCATAACAGACCAGAATCGACCACAGCAGACCAGAATCGACCAGAATAGACCATAACAGACTAGAATAGAAAAAAATAGACCAGAATAGACATTAAAAGACCAGAATAGACCAGAATAGACCAGAATAGACCACAGCAGACCGGAATCTACCATAACAGACCAGAATAGACCATAATAGACCAGAATAGACCATAACAAACCAGAATAGAAAAAATAGACCAGAATAGACCATAAAAGACCAGAATAGACCATAACAGACCAGAATAGACCAAAAAAGACAAGAATAGACCAAAAAAGACAAGAATAGACCATAAAAGACAAGAATAGACCATAAAAGACAAGAATAGACCATAACAGACCAGAATAGAAAAAATAGACCATAACAGACCAGAATAGATCATAACAGACCAGAATAGACCACAGCAGACCATAATAGACCAGAATAGACCACAGCAGACCAGAATCGACCATAACAGACCAGAATCGACTATAAAAGACCAGAATAGACCATAAAAGACCAGAATCGACCATAACAGACCAGAATCGACCATAACATACCAGAATCGACCATAACAGACCAGAATCGACCATAACAGACCAGAATAGACCATAACATACCAGAATCGACCATAACAGACCAGAATCGACCATAACAGACCAGAATAGACCAAAAGTAGACCATAACAGACCAGAATAGACATTAAAAGACCAGAATAGACCAGAATAGATCATAACAGACCAGAATAGACCACAGCAGACCAGAATCGACCATAACAGACCAGAATAGACCATAAAAGACCAGAATAGACCAGAAGAGACCAGATAAGGCTAGAATCAGAAGTAGAAACGGTGCAGACCAGAGTCATCACTCATCAGTCATCAGTTTTAGAAAATGATTGAAATATTGTGATTTTGAAAGTGTTACTTCGTGAAAATGTGTAAAATGAATGAAACAGAAATTGTGTACAGTGTGTAAAAGGGTTAGAAGGTCTAAGATAGGCGTTGCGGCGGTGGGTGTCGGGCGGGGTGAGGCGGTTTTCTCGTCCGGGGTCGGGATTGCGCAGGGGCGGTCGCCGGGGCGGGCCGGGGGGTGGGGGGAAGGGGACCGGGGCCTTCCCTGGTTTTCCCAGTGCTGTGGGAGAGTGGTCTCGTGGCGCGCGTGAGAGTGAGGCTCCCCGCGGGTGGTGTCAGCGGAGCATGGCACCCACCCCTCACCCAACATTTCCCGAATAGAGTTCATCGAGAAATGGGGGCTAGCCCCTGTCCTCCTTCCGAGGCAGGAAATATGCCCCCGAGAGGACGAGCTCCTTTCCCCGAGGTAAAAAAACAAAAAAAAAATTATGGACTCAGCACCCCCACCACACAACCTCACTTTTACCGGTGTCTACCCTAGCAAACATTCTTTTTTTTGTCAAAAAAAATTGTTTTTATAAAATAAAACCTGCTAAAAAGCTTTCCTTTTCTTTTTTCCCCTTCATTCATCACCACAGCTTTTGCTTCTCTGCACCAATTTAGCCATTTTTCACACACAAAAAAAACAAAAAAAAATTGTCAAGACAAATTGTCTTTTCAAAAAGGCTGTCACTTGACCCCAATTTTATAAGAGGGGAAAAAAATTCTCAATTTTTACCTCAGAATATTTTTTTAATTTGGGAAAGTCACGCCCCCTTTTTTCCCTCTCGGGAGTACGCAGTGCTGCCAACATTCAAACGCTAAAACGCCGTTAATGCGGCATTATGCCGTACTAAATTTAAAATCAATCTTTTTTTTACTTAGAAAACACTTTTTCAAAATTGGAATTCCTAATAAAAGCCCATGCTGGAGATAAAACTATGAATCACGGAATAAAAAAAAGGAGGAACTTCCTTTTTGACCCAGTTTTCGAAGGCAATTACTCTCGAGTAAAGGGCCCCACTGACGCATTCGTCCCTTGTCTAGTTGTCAACCTTTTGACATCAACAAACGTCATTTTTTGTCCCCCCTCCCCCACAAAGAATTTTCTCCACCGCTAATTTAATTTTCATTTCAATCCCGTTCATTTCCCAACAGTCATCAATTTTTTTTCTATGCACAAAATGGTCCATTTTCATCCAAAATCTTAAAAAGCCAATAAAATTCTTCATCAACGAGGAAAAAAATTCAGGACTCCAGAGACAAAATGTTGGAAAACTCAAAAAGGATATTTTTTCAGCCCCATGTGAACCAATCGACTTGATTTTTTAATAGGTACCCTTTAAAGAAAAAATGCAAAATTCTAAGACAATCAGGTCGCATAAAGCTGGGATACTATTTTTTTTTTTTTAATTTAGTTTTAAGTTTAGGAATCATTTTTGTTTTATCTTTTTTCCTTAAAAACTGTCTAATGAATGGGGTTTTTTTTTAAGAGGTTTTTTTTTTTTTGTGAGGGAGGATTTTTTTGCTTTTTTTGGCCCAATTTTGAAAAATAAATTCGTTTCATAACAAAAGGAAAAATTTTGTTTCTAAACCAAAAAATTTTTGACCAATTTTATTGATACTTATACCGTTAGAAATCTGTTAAATGACCACAAAAGTTTTTTTGAGCATAAAAATCCCATACAACTGACTAATCCCCAAAAATGTGCTTAAAGTTCGTTTTTGGTCGATAAAAGCTATGATGTGATGACGAAACTTTTAAACGTCCGAAGCTTCCACAATTTTTGATCAATTCCATCGATACTTATACCGTTGAGAAACTCTATTAATGGGCTACTATTCATAAAAATCTCAGACGTCTCCTTAGAATCAAAAAATTGACATAAACTTCATTTTTATTCGACGAAAGGCACGAAATGTTAATCGAAACCTTTAAACGTTCATTCCTTCCATAGCTGTTGACTTATTTCATCGTTTTTTTATGCCTGAAATTTCAGACCAGTCCTTAGCCTCTAAAACAGGACAAAAAGGTCATTAAAGGATTTCCTCCAATGTTTTGAAAAAATAACCACTAATTAGTATTACGTAGTACCAGTATTAGTATAAGTACCAGTATTAGTTAGTATTTAACAATAGTATTTAATGCTGAATCTTACAAATTTTTTTCCGTAATATTTTGTTTCTTTTATGTCTATTTTTAGAGAAACGACCTCTTTTCCGAAGTTTAAATAGTAGATAGAAGCCACGGTGTCTATTTTAAAGGTGTCGATATTCCGTCCTTGGGTCAAATGAACAAGTACAATAATTACTCGACGAAACTGAAACTAAACCATCACTACCTGACAGACATGAAATTTAATTTCCACAAAGTTCGTGTTTAAATGTTAAAAATTCATGTTTTTTTAGTTCTTTCGTGGTCAGTTTGTCAAACTCATGATGGAATTTTTGAATAAACAATCTATTTTTAATGTTTAATAACTTTTTCTTTAAAGTCAGGAAAAAATTGAATTTTTGATAAAAAGAATTTTGTTGAGAGGGCTGTCAATATTTATGGTTCAAGGTCAAGGGTATCATTCGATAACCTGTTGATTAATTTTAAGTTTGGAATCCTTGATAAAATGAAAGCAAAAGAAAGAGAAATTTTTGTTTTGGTAAAATTAGCCTTGAAATTTAATTAAAAAAATGGTCATACCTGTTGATTTAGTAAACCGTACGTTAAGAAATTTTCGTTTAAGATTAAAATTTCATTAAAGGAAAGTTTGAACTACTTTTGTCACATGTAAATTAAGGATTTTGTAAAATTTAGGGGAACAATCTTTAATCTAATAACGGTGATTGTAACTTGGGGCTTTTGAAATTACGAACTTTGGTTTGAATTCTTGAGTGGGTTTCGAGGGTTGGGTTGTCGTGGGGGGGACGACGGGGAAGGTTCAAGTTATCCAAAGGGTTAGGCACAACCATCAATGACCCAGTCGCACGCAAATTCTGCGCGTGCGCACCTTCAGAAATATCTCATAAAGACCCCCTTTTTTCATATTTCCCCATGCCATCTTTCACTTTATGACTTACTAATTATACTTTTTTTTTTTCTGTTTCAGGTGAGTTTTAACGCTTTGACGCCTTAATATGGTCCTAAAAAAGGTATCGAAATTTGAAAAATTACGAATTTCAGGAAGGCCAAAAGAAACAATTTTAATTTTTAATGTCATGTGCCTACTGAATCCTCCATTAAAGAGTAAAGTTGTTTTTAATTTAAGTTTAGTCATGAAATATTTCCTTGCATCGACCTGCTTAATGTCTATTTTTCAGACCTAAAGAGTGATCTGAGCGGTTTTTGAGAATGTTTTTCGGCCTATCTTTTACGTTTATTATTCTAATTAAAATAGTAATTATAAATAATGGTCTGGGGGATAACGAGTCAAATAGCGTGTTTAGGACTTATCTCAACCGTCTTATTCTACGATGGGAAGCTGAAAGCTAATTTAAACCCAAAACTTATCTTTCCTTCCATTTAAGTTCATGTCCGAACGGTTTGGACTATCGAAAATTTTAATCTAATTGCTTTTCAATCGAAGAGAAAAAAAATCCTTCTCTAGTTCTTTTTTATCGAGACACATTCGAAAGGGCACTATTTCATGACTGAAACTTTGAATGCTCGTTACTTCTACGATTTCTGACCGATTTGATTAATATTATTACAGTTTGAAAGCTATTTTAAAGAGGTACATCTAATATTTAATGCATAAATTCGCTCTAACCACTTCTTAGCTCAAAAAAACCTACATAAAGATCATTTTGCATCGGTGAAAGGTATTTTTCCATTACTAAACCTTTAAACGTTCATAACTTCCATAAGTTTTGGCATTTTTTATTGATATTTATACCGTTAGAAAGCTCTTTTAAACAGCTACAAAAATGATTAAATGTAAAAAATTGCTTAGAGCATTCCTTAACCATCAAAAATGGACTTCAAGTTCATAATAGGTCGCTGCTAGGCACGATTCCATGACCAAACATTTGAACTTCGATAAATCCCACAATTTTTAACATATTTTATCGATATTCGTACCTTAATAAAGCTGTTTTAAAAAGTTACAACTGATATCTATTGCATAAATTCGCTCAAATCACTCCCTAGCCGTCAAAAATGTACTTAAAGTTAATTTTTCATCATGAAACGTCTTCATCGACTTGAAACGTCTATAATTTACAATTTTTGACATATTTTGTTGAAACTTATACCTTCATGAAGTCGTTTCTCGTTAAAAGTGTTAAACTCTAAATTTTATTTAGTCCTTTATATTTATTTCTTTCCAATATGTGAGAAAATGGTGAAGGTTTTGTTTAGTTTGTGGACGGGGTAAAGCCTAATTTCCCAAAGCTCCCTTTCCCATAGCCTTAAGTCAACAATCGTGAAAACAGGATTACTTGCCTGGAGAACTTCCAATAGCTAATAATAGCCTCTTTTTCTCCTCTACGCCTTTTTTGCTAAACCCCATACGTCAAATCTTAATATGTATATTATCCAGAATTCACTTTTATTATAAACCTTTCAAACGTTCTGGTTTTTATTTAAATCTTGTTGTTTTTAAGCACGGAAAAAAAAAGTTTTGACGTTAAATTTATCTTGTGTGAGTACTCGAGACGGTTGGGACGTGACGTGAGTAATAATAGACAGTTGAAATTGACAAGTCGTTAAAACAAGAGCCAAGAATATATATTTTGAAGCTTTCACTACCCTATTTCTTAACGTGTAACCTCTTTGGTCCTTCATTTTTTGTTACTTTGTCTAAAAATGAAGGAATTTCGAGCCCAATTCTGTTTTTAGATGAAAAATTTGATTTATGCCTTTTAACCTCGAAGGACTTGCCGATAAAATCGCGTTTTTTCCCCATGTTGTACACTCGATAAAGAAGTTTCTCACGAAGAATAACGGGACGCGAGGGAGGCTCTTCTTGAGGGAAAAATTTACTTTCAATATAAAAGGAAGGAAACATTTCTGAGTTTATATTTTAGAAATTTTAAGAAAATGTTTTTAAATAAATAAAAAATGAGGGCTCTACAGACCTCTCCACAAACACCAAATCTTCCACCTACCTCTCCTCACCATCCCATTCCTTCCCACAACCTTCCGCCACTTCCCCTACTCTCCCATCACCTGCTTGACTCTCCCCTCATCTCCTCCAACCTTCCTCTACCTGACCCTAAACTCATCCAACACTTCCATTACTTCCCCTCACCACTCCATATCCCACACCTCCCCTAAACTTCCCAAAGTTCCATAATCTACCCTACCTTCCTCCACCCTCCCCTCACCACCCACCAACCTTCCCCTACCTCATTTTTTGATCCTATTTCTTTTTAGATGAAAAATTTGATTTCATCTAAATCATCTTCTACACACATCTTCTACCAATTAAAAGATTTCCTTCACCTCACTCCCTCCCATCACCTACCCTACTCTCCTTGACCGTCCCCTCACCGCCCAATCCTTCCCTCCACCTCAACCCACCCCACCCTCCCATTCTTTTTGATTCCCGATGAATTCAATTTTGAAAAGAAAAAAGAAAAAAAAAGTTTAAACGACCTATATGAGGGGCTCAATGACCTTTTCTGATATGCTCTTCTTTAATCGGGTTATGAAGTTTTAAATTAGTTGAAAACAAGTCGATTATGTAGATTTGAAATGTTTTTCTTCCAGCATTTTCTCCTTTACGATCAGGCGATTCCCTCGTTTGCTCCTGATCGTTAAAAATAAATCATTTCCCTATAATAAGGTCTTATTTAATTCTCAGGGCGTTTTATTTTAAACATGAAACTTTTTTTTTCTTTTCTTTGGAAGAAAAAATCTCTGTCATCTCGTAATGGGTGAATGTTTTATGCAAAGGAGTCATTAACTTTTACCATTCATGACAGGTGCTACATCCCGAGTCTTGTGTCTTTTTGTCCCCTTTTTTCAACCCTCCGGGAAAATGAGAAGCTTTTTTAATGTTTTTTATAGTTTCTCGCCCTATTTTTGCACCACTTTGTGTATCATAAAGTGGTTTTAAAAAAAAAAGGTCATCATAAAAATGTTATTTTTCTACATTTTATTTTTTTCTGTGCTCAAAGCACCCATTTTGCCAAACTTTTTTGTTGAAATTTCTTCAATGGACGAAGAGTTTTTTTGAGGGTGAAGGCGATCTGAGCTGTTTTTTATTATTGAAGAAATTCAATAGCACTTTAAATTAGATTTTGAACAGTGTATTGGTTGCTTAGATTGGCCATGAAATTGTGGAAGTTATGGAAGTTTGAAGTTTAAAAAAAACTCAGCTAATAAGTTAGGCTTCTAGGCTTCCTAAGGTTGAGATGGTCAAAAGAAGGTTACCTAGCTTCCCTTCTTGATCACCCTTCACCTCCCCAACCTTTCCCCCCTTTCATCCCAAATTCAACCCACTCTCACATCTCCTACCCTACCCTCTAAAGAAGGAAGAGGATGGGATGATTTTTGGTTGAGTTGGAGAGGTGTGGAATGTGGGGAGGTTGGGAGAAGTGGAATGTATTGTGATGAGGTGGGGGAGATGAGGGAACGATGGTGGTAGGGTAGGTGATGGGAGAGTGGGGATAATTTGGGATGAAATGGGGTAAGGCTGGGGAGGTGAGGGGGGATCAAGAAGGGTAGAGTAGGTAATGGGAGAGTGGGGTGAGTTGGAGGGAAGGTTCGAAATTTGAAGGAGGTTCGGGGAAGTGATGGGAGAGTGGGGTATGGGATGAGGTGCGGGAGGTTAGGGGAGGATCAAGGAGAGTAGGGTAGGGGATGGGAGAGTGGGGTCAGTTTGGGTTGGGTCGAATGGGAAGAGTGGAATGTGGGGAGGTTGGGGGAAGTGATGGGTGAATTAGGATATGGTGAGGGGAGGAGCATGGGGTGTGGATGTTGCTGATCTTTGTCACAAAATACTCTCTTCGGACGGTTGGAACCCTCAAGAACATTGAAGACTTTTGGGTCTTCAGAAAAATCTAGACTAATTTTATTCCATTCGACCTCATTTTAATTTATTAAATGCCACCTTTCAAGCATAAATTAATTTAATTGACACAAATATGACGTTTCGTATTCTCTAAGCGTCTTTTTATTGCTAATCTGAAGATCGAACATTTTGAAAGTGTTCATAATCGAGTTTGTCTCTCGAATTCGTGATGAGGAGAATTGAAGGTTAATATGGGAAGCATAATACCCTTTAAGTGACCGAGTCCATATTCGATAAGTGTCTAGGTCAGGTCTTTTTTATAGACGGTGGGGAAAATGTCGTTTAGCCATATTGAGCTTTCCAACTATTCAATCAGTCAACTTTAGAATGAAGAGACCGTGGATCGATTCTTTATGCTTTCAAAAAAAGTAAGTCGAAACGCTGCCGCGTCCCATTTTTTGTTATTTTCTTATTGAATCGGGATTTTGTTTTTTTTAAAATTCACACTCAGCCTCGTAGATTTTTCAAGATAAAATAAATAAACTGTTAAGAAACCAAAACAATTATTTTTACCTTTTAAACAATCAAGAGAAACCTTAGAATAGAACTTAAAACTTTTGTTTTTCTAGTGGGGGGGCTTGTTTTAGTCCAGTTATGCTTCGATACGTCTGCCTTTACAGTCAATTTTTCAAGATAGTACCCGAATCCTTACGGCTCAGAATAAGGAGGTATCTTTTTTAATCAAGATTTTATAAATAAAAATTCGAATTTCATCGCTGAAAAACTCTTTCCGTGGAAAGTAAAAAGTGTAATGTAGCCATTCATTCTAATTACCGTGATTTATAACTTTAGTGCATGTTTAAAATAAACGACCACTTACCATAATAAAACACCATAGCAAGGCACTAAATTAATTTTGAGTTTATCTCATTTAAAAAGAAAAAAAAAAACCTTGCATAAAAGAATATTTTGAGAAGCTTTCTGTCTGATTTAGCCGTCTAAGGAGCGGTAAACAAGTCATTTCTATGGATTTTTTTCTTGTTACATGTTGAAATCGAAAAGGCTATCACGCGAGTTCCGCCTTTTTGATGCGATTATTCAAATGTTTGTTTAAAGGGCTGTAAGCAAGTGGGGAAATTACGAAAGGAATTTTGTTAACTAAACCTATCATTTTCGTCTATCTCGGAACGAGGTTGAGTTACAATTCGGATTATTTCGGACAAAGAAATCTTTGTTAGGAGTGACACCAGGGTGTGCCAGCTATGTTTTGACAATGAAAATTGATTTTTTGCTAGATTTCCATTAAATTAGAGCACTTTTTTTGATAGGACCAAACGTTCTGGAGCTAGAAATACTTTGCCACCTTGCATAAACCATTCGATTATCTGCTCGACTTTTGACCTTTCAAAAAAAGTATCCCAGCTAAGCTTTTAGCATGGAATGCATTGGCATCAGACTTTTCGATCCGACAGAAACGACCATTGGAAGTCGATTCTAATCTAGATTTTCAGTATCTTTTACTTGAAACACATTTTCCATAAGACGATCATATAAAAAATTTTTTATCGAGAAATTGACTTCAGAATCGTGTTCCTCACACCAAAAACCGATAGGACCCACAATATTTGGAGCATATAAATTTTTTTTTTTTTTTTTTTGGTTGGTCAACTTTGAGCCGATTTTTGAGGGTGAAGGAGTCATCTGAGAACTATTTGTAGTAAAACAACTTTGATAGCCCTTTAAAATAGCTTTCTAACGGTGTATTGAACAAGTAAATTAGTTTAGAATTAAGGAAGCTGTGGATTTTTAAAGTTAATCGTGACAAAAATTATGTGTGGTTTTCTTTGAAAACAGAGTCGATCCACCAATTTTAAAATTCTGAAAAAATTGAGAGTGTTTCTAACATAAAAATACCCGTTTTCTGTTGATATAAATGTGTCACGATTTTTTTAACTACTGTTTTTAATAAAAAATGTGACATTCGCAATCTGGTTTTTCGCATAAAAACGTCCAAAACTGGTCTTAATAATTTTTTGATCCAGACCAAAAAAAATTGGAGTGGTTTCTGACATGTTTTTAAGTAATCTTCGACTTCGCAAAAAAAATTTATCTGATTTCTTCGTCCGAGAAAAAAAAAAGTGACAAAACTTCGCTTTTTCACGTTTTCTGTTATAACTGACCCTAGGGGCACCCTAGGACCCTAAAAAAACACCACTCAGGGCTTCGTGTGACACTTTTTCAGCGTAAAGACCTTTTTGTATGAAGTGACCCTTTTTAGTGTCACACCTTTTGAAGTGGAACATCACACTTTTTGGACATAACGTGATACTTTTTAAGTTTTAAACTTTATATAGGTTATTTGGCACGTTTTTGATATATAAAACAAAAAGTTGTACCATTTATATCACTTCATTTCCATCCATTATGCTTTGAACTTGACTTTAACGTTTTCTCACTTTGTCATAGTGTGCAAAAGGTCGTGAAAATGGCAATTACGTCCCCTCTTCCGGCATCAAACCGGAAAAGCCAATATCAGGATAACCTTTCCATGACAAAAGTCCTTTTTTTTTACTATTTTTCGTTAAACCTAATGAAGAAAACGTATATTTAACGTGAGCGCCATTTCACTTTTTATGGCATTTTCATCCTTTTAGATCGCGATTACTTCAAAGGAGATTCAGAGCCTTTTTTTTTAAAAAAGACGTTCTGTTTCCCATTTGGAACATTTTAAAACGTTCATCTTTTGAACTCGGATTAAGAGAAAAACGTGTTTGAAGTGTTTTTTGAACTTATAGCTCTATAAAAAATTTATTAGTTTCAATGTCAAAATGTTGGCTCATTTTCCTGGAAGTATTTTTTTTTATCGCTGACAACGATTTTTGACGTTTGTTTACCGAAATCGAAGGGCGAGACGGAAAGGGGGAAATTCGGAGTCGTATTACTCATCCCCCCACCCCACAACTTCCCTCCCCCCCTCTTCACATAACCCGACTTTTCCGAGAAAAACATGTCAACAACTCCCGTACCTGAAATCAGATCGTTGCGAAGGCGAGTTGTTATGTTCGCCCGGATTTCTTCACAAACTATTTTTCGGCTTTTTCCATTGAACGAATCGTTTATTTTTTTCACAAAGATTGTGCAATTTTATTATTTTTTATTTATTGTGTTACCTCACTTTTTTAGAGATATAATTACAAATAAATTCGTATATTCGTACATAATGATACGGATTCATTCATATGAGTAAGAATTTATTTTTATTCACTAATTTTCCTGCGAATTAAAAGTGTGAATTTAAAATTATTAGAATCTAAATTAGTAATTGAGGAGCATTTTTTCAAAACGGCATAACTCCATTTCGGAAAAATTTTCAGGAAACGAAAAATCAAATTACAGCCCAGGCAAATTTTTTAGTTCAGGTTTTCCATTATTATATTGGGTAACGGGACTTCAAAAATGATCTCACAAAACCTGGATTCGCCAGGTCAAAATCCTGAGGCGATACGACAATTTTTAATTTGGATTTGTGCCTTTTTGATGCAAACTCGTGGATATGTTCCCTTTTGATAAAAACAACCAAAGATTTCCTAGAAAAATTCCCGTTTTGTACTGCAAAATAATTTTTAATTTTAATTACTTTACTTTTAACTTGCAGAAATTACAGCTTTTAGGTTTGCCAATCACAATTTTTGCACCAGGCAAAAAATTATGTTAAAAAAATTTCACGCACCAAGGAACTATATGGGTCACCCTACCAAAGGACCCATATGGCCCGTTGGGCAAATTGCCTTTGACCAATCTTGATCAAACATTTTTTTTAATTGATTCTGGACTCCAAAAAAGATACCTTGTGTGAGCGTTTTTGTGATTTGGCCTCAGGAGGACCAGGAAAAATTCGAAAAGCAAATAAAATACGAAAAAATTATTGGAAAAGGTTAACTCTAGACGTAACTGTGGCGAAAATTTTACTTCCTGATTTCTTTTTAATGTATTTATCGATCGGCCATTTCACCCTCAAGGGCATGAGCGTGTTTACACGAACGGTTCAACGCACTCACGCACTTGAAGTTGGGAATCTTTAGTCTCTGGGATTCTCAGATGATGGGGTTGATGGGGACCTTTTAAGGGCACTTAAAACAAGAAGAGTTCTTTATCGATTTTATAAACGCCTTTGAATTGAAAGAGACTGAAATTTTAATCGTTTTTTGTCTGAATTTCAGGTCGCTGCCCAAATTGAGCAGTCAGGACGACGATGGGCCGGCATCACAGGGTCACCAGTACTCGGGGGTGGTCAACTTCGAACCCATACCACACGACCATGACTTCTGTGAACGGGTCGTCATAAACGTAAGTTTATATTCAAAATTTATAAACTCCTAAAAACATGATCTGACTCATATTTGTTTTGTTATTTTTATACCAATTTTATTGAGATTTTCCAAAGAGAAGATTTTTTTTCTTTCTGTAAACTGTTTTGCTAACTAGCCTCGTGGTTAAGAGGTTTGTGGGAATTCCGGCATATTTCGGATACCTTCGACCACTTACGGACTTAGGCCCTCCCCCCTCGTTTTACAACACTCTGTAACAATGCCGCAAAAGCCGTCAAACCGTCTGAGAGCATCGAAACCGCAAATCTTTCCTAATTTTTGGGTCTTTTTGAGATCTAAATAAAACTAAATTAATTACATACATGGTCCAGGTGAGTAGGGGAGGTGATGGGCAATAGTAGAGAACCCAATTTTCGAGAAAGTTCCAATATTCGTGGTTCCTTCTTTTAACTACTTGACCAGAACAGAGCGACCTACTCCTAAAAGTCCCCAGTGCCCCATTTTTTTCATCAAAGGCATATTTAGAGCGAGTAAATGAGGTATGAATCAAAATTTTTGAATTTCCCACCTCCTTTTTGTAAGGGTTATATGAATGAAAATGATATGAATGTGGAGATAAGTGTGATGGGGTCTAGGGGTCAGAGATAGGGGGTCGGGAGTCCCGCATTGAAGCTGAGGGGAATCAATACGCCCGCGCCCTTCCTCCTTCCCCATCGATCTCTCTCTCCTTTCGACCCGATTTTAGATGACTTTTTAAACATTTTTAATTATAAATTTTATTTATAAAAAAATTTCTCTAAAGTCCTCTCAATTCAGCTCTAATGCTTGGTAAATATTTCTAAAATGCCAGCATTTGATTGAAAAGCAAGATATGTATATAGACTTGAATCTATTACACCGAGCTGATTTAGTAAAAAAATCTGTATTGACGACTAAGACGTCTGTACTGGTTTTCAAAACTCGTATTCTATAGCACAACTTTTTCAAAATCTTCCGAACCAACTACATCCAACCAGGGGCGGACTGGGACCTTAGGGCGTGGGTGGGTTTTCAGTTAAGGGGCGACCGGTTGGGGGGGGGGATTTTGACAAAAAATTGCCAATTTAAAGTTGATTTTGAGGTTTTTTTGACGAAAAATTCGGCATTTATAAATGTTGATTTTGAGGTTTTTTACGAAAATTTGGCTTTAGTTTATAAATGTTGAATAATATGAGGTTTTTGGACGAAAATTAGGCATCATAAATGTTGATTTTGAGGATTTTTTTTTTTTTTTTTTTTGGTGACTAAAATTAGGCTTCACAAATGTTGATTTTGAGGTTTTTGACGAAAATTTGGCTTTTTAAATGTTGATTTTAAGGTTTTTGTACGAAAATTAGGCTTCATAAATGTTGATTTCGAGGGGTTTTTTTAACCAAAATAATTGGGCTTTAAAAATGTTGATTTTGAGGTTTTTGACGAAAATTTGGCTTTTTGATTTCGTGGTTTTTGACCAAAAGTAGGCTTTTTAAATGTTGATTTTGAGGTTTTTTGACGAAAATTAGGCTTTACAAATGTTAATTTTGAAGTTTTTCATGAATTTTTGGGGATATTTGCACACAAAAAAAAATCTTGAGCTTTTCCACACCCGCCTGGGGACAGCTTACGCCCCCCAGTTTGGGAGCCACTGAGCAAAAATAACGCTTAAAACCTGACCCGGGGGGGCGCCGCCTCTATGTATTCTTGGTTCTGTCCACCCGCCCCCCCGGGCCAGTCCGCCCCTGCATCCACACCATTATCACAGTTACCGTTCTCCCCCTACTTTCTATTGTCCCCCCACCAACGTTTACATTCTTCCCTCACCACTCTTTCGATTTGTCTACCCCCTCTCCACCACCGCCCTTACCATTCTGCCCCCACTACCCTTACCATTCTCCCCCCATTACCCTTACAATTTTCTATCAACCACTCCTATCATTCTCTTCCCATTAGATTCCATTTTCCACCACCATTCTCTCTACAACCTCCCCCCCCCCTATCCACCATCGTCACCATAACCTTCTCACCACCATACACTTCCCGACCACCCCCTCCATACAAGCCTGATCTCCCCCACCGTCCACCCCCTACCATCCTCTCCACGACTTCCCCCCCACAAACCCAAAAATGTGTCTATAAGCACATACTTCAAAATATTTTAATAATGATAGTGATGAAGGTACTTCAGGCAGTTTTTAATCAAAAAATATCGACTTGACCCTTTAATTATGGTCATGTTTTGGCTTGTGTCGTTTCCTCAACCCCCCCCCCATCCCCCCCAAGCCCCACCCCCTTCGACCAACCCCGACCCCCTTTTTCATTCTCGACTCCGTGACGGGACTCGGTCACGCAAACTACTTCCCTTATTTATGGATTTCCGGAATTGTCAGACACTTGAAATCAACCGGATTATTCCAAAAGGCCTAAAGGGCCGACGGGGGGTTGTAAGTACTTTCTATTCAAGGCTAACCGCATTAACGTCACCATAACCGACCCCCCCCTTCCTATTCCCAAGTCATACGAGCCGTTTTCAACAAGACCCTATTTTATTGCCCTCGGAACTTTAGCTTCCTTCAAGAACCATGAATTTCAATATAAACCTGACATATGTATATTCATGTATATTATACAACCTACATTAATGTATTCTCTGCTTAAAATTACACTATAAAAGCATTCTTTCCTTAATTTATGCGCAAATTAAACAAAGAAGAGACCAAAAATTGGCAATTTGCCAAGAGCTTTAGGGACAAATTAAAGCCTAAAAACTCAACTAATTTGAGAATCTCTTATATTGCACACTCAACGGACTTGATCTTTTCTTCTTTTCTGTATGATTTGCATAATTTCGATTTTGGCGTCGATTTTGTCAGTTTCGCTCATCTTTTTGAGTGTGGGAAGCATCGAAAGGAGAAAAAGTTGGTCTTCTTTTTCGATTTTGAGGCCTCCATGTCTGACAGGTTCGGCGGAAAGTTTTTTCTCTTTGTGGGCGTTGTATCCTGCCGGGACCCTACTGGCGGATTCCGCTTTGAAGTTTATAACGTCACCTTGTGACGAAAACGGGTTCCTAAAATGGGTCCTCTCGTCCAAAATGTAAAAATCGTTCTCTGGCTTCTTCTCCGCATAAAATTTCCTCTTAAGCTGCTTTATGTCTTCTTTTCCGAACAAATTGATGTCCTCGTCTTTCGTATTGTAGGGTATGCAGTAGACCAAATTGTCCTGACGTGTCTTCGAAATTTCATTTTTCTTTTTTTTCGCTCCCATTTTACTTGATTTCGTGAACAGGAAAAAGTTGAAACGAAATTTTTTTTTATTGTGTCACATGTTTGAACAATTGTGGTGGTTTTTGGTCCTCGTTTATTTGGGAAAGGGGGTTTCCTCTTCGGTAATTTCACCCTCGGCTGAGAAACACCTGTTGCCCCTTCAAGCTTGACCCTCGCTTTAAGACTTGAGCTTCTACACTTACCACAAAGGTTTCTTATCCTCACACTATTTTTCAATCCAACGACCTAAAACAAACCAAGAAAATTTGGAATAAATATGTTTAAGTACATTTTTGAGGTCAAAGGAGTAATTTGAGCGAACTTATGCATACATTATCGGTTGTAAGGCTTTAAAAGAGCTTTCTAACGGTACAAAAATCGAGTAATTATGTCAAAGATTGTGGAAGTTATGGACGTTTAAACGTTTGGTCATGAAATAGTGCCATTCATCGATTAAAAATGAACTTTCAGTCAATATTTGAGTTCTAAAGAGTGATCTGAGCGAATTTATGCATCAACTATTAGTTATATTCCTTTAAATGAGCTATCTAACGGTTTAAATATCAATAAAATATCACACATCGTGGCAACCATGGACTTTAAAACGTTTACTCATGAAAAAGTTCCATTCATCGATGAAAAGTGAACTTTATGTACATTTTTGAAGCCTAAGGAGTGATTAGATCGAATGTGCATAAAGTATCATTTGTAAATCTTAGCTTTCCAACGGTGTATATATTGATGAAATATATCAAAAATTGTGGAAGTTATGGACGTTCAAATATTTAGTAACGGAATCGTGTCTAGCAGCGACCTAATATGAGTTTAAGTTCATTTTTGAGGGTTAAGGAGTGGCCTAAGCGATTTATAACATTTAGTCATTTTTGTGGCAGTTAAAAAGAGCTTTCTTACGGCATAGATATCAATATGATTAGTCAAAAACTGTGGGGTTTTCTTAGGCATTAGGAGGCTTTTAAAATTAATTTATGTTGTGTTTAACTTTTCTAATAATTTTTTTTCTTTTCTTTGCAGGTAAGTTGACCAGAAAACGCCAGGAGATGCTCGCAAGTATAAAGTTTTAAATAAAAATAGAAACTCGCTCTTTTAGTGGGCCTCAGGTCGGTGAATGAGTTACGTAAGGAAAAGGGGGATTGGGGGAAAGCTTTTATCGATTAGGTTAAACGTAAGGCCTTGAGATTTCTGAATTGCCATTCCTCCTCTATGCGATTGAATTCAATAGTAAAACGAAAATTTTGTTGGTCATGAAAGTTGGACTTGAGGCATATTCCAACGTTCATCATCTTCACCTCACCGATTTTGGGATTAACAGTGAAGTGTTTGTGATCAGTGAAAAAAAGTGAAGTGCTGTGCCAATGGATAATCTTCAGCTGGATCGAAACGGATTTCAAAATGTTTCAAGTCTTCATTTTATGACCATCATAATTTTCGTTTTCTTTCATTTTCGACGTGGAGGTTTTCAATCATAGGACGTAAAATAGTTTTAAAATTGTCCATAAATTTAGTTTTTCTTGAAAAAAAGCGACAATGTGTCATTGCGTTTTATGAAACTATTCGGCATCGCCTTTCTAAAAATAGCACTGACTGAGTTGATTGATGCCAGACCTAAATATATTCCCGTCACATTTACGGCCAAAATTCTTAACTTTTTTTTAGATCGGTGCATTTGGACATCATAATCGAACTTTTTCGGCTTTCTAAATGCCATATCACATTTACAAACGTCTTACTCAAAATTGACCAAATAGTACTTCACTAAAGGTACTACTCATTGCATAATTCCCTTGAGTTGGGAGATAGGGAATACAGCACCACGTTTAGAACATGAATATGACTGGAGTGGTCTGTTAGTTACCATCTGGACTGGCATTCCTATTATTTCAAGTTTTTTTTTAGTTCTTTTATCCCATGAAAACCATCTTAAGGGTGGTGCTTGGAAAGAAAATTGAAATTTGAGAGAGCTAAGCTCAAAAAAGACATCACGTTTTTTCAGAACAAGGTGGACCGTTTTACTTAAATTTGGCATGAATCTTCTTATTTATAAAAAGAAGAAGCCCTACAAAGTTCAAGTCAATTCGGTACACAGGGAGCAGAGAAAAGGGCACCCCATTTTTTGCTCTGAGTACCGCCTTTAATTTTTTCCCCCAGTTATAGAAACGACTACGTATTCTTCACTTGAGTACCTTATGTAGTTTAATGGAATGAGCAGAAGTTTTTTCTGATAAAATATTCTTCACTTAAAACCCTTTACCCTTTCAATGCTGCACGTTCAATGCATATACCATTGGAAAGCCATTTTAAAAAGATTTCCAACGGTAAAAATATTTATTAAATCGGTCTTAAATTGTGGAACTTATGGGCGTTTAAATTTCCAATGCAGTGAACGTAGTGAACGTTTAAACGTTTAAACTTCTATTTTTGACCGATTTCATCTATACCATTGGCTAAGGAGTGATTTGAGCTTTGTGCATAAAGTTGTACTTTTTTAAAATAGCTTTATAACGGTAAAGTATCGATAAAATAGGTCAAAAATTGTAGACGTTATAGGCATTTAAACGTTTAATCGTCGCATTATATGTATTTGATCTAATATAAACTTAAAGTCCATTTTTGATGATTAAGAAGTGGTCTAAGCAAGGTTTAACATTAAATAATTGTTTTAGATGTTTAAAATAGGTTTCTAACTGTATAAATATCGATGGAATTGGTCAACAATTGTGGACGTTATGGACGCTTAAACTTTCGACGCTTCCACAACTTTTTACAGATTTCATCGATACTTATACCGTTAGAAAGCTCTTCCAAACGATATCCAAAAACTAGTTAAAAATTGTGGATCTTACGTCCGCTTAAAGTTTCCGTTATAGTTTAGCTTTGGTGGACTGAGTAGCTCCGTAGTTTTTGGTGACTGTATTGCAAGGTATCTGCAAGCGACATCGTGCCTCTAGCAGCTTAGCTCCTTAGTAAAGTAGTAAGATCGTTCCCATAGGATCCCTAGTCACCAAGTTAGTAGATGATTATCCTTGATTGACCACTGAAGCTGCCCTTTGCCATGTATCGGTGAAAGGAGTTTTGACAAAAGCCTTCCTGTGTGGAAGAAATCGTTGATCTCCCGAACCAAAAAGATTCCGCCAATGGACTTGCCCTCCTTGAAGGCAACCTATTGTTGTTGTGCTATGTTCAAGTTCCTCTTACTAAGGTCGATCTTACATTTTCTCATTCAACTCCCAAAAGAACAAAGCAGAGCTAAAAATTACTGCTCTGTACTCTTTTGTAATCTCCTTTGACCAATCCCTCCTTCGGTGTGTTCAGCAGAGGTAATGGAAAGCAATCTCGGTATTTCAGTTTACCAATTCACTCTTGTCTGATATTGGCTGATAACTAGGACATTCAAATTATAAGTCTAAACGCTCGATGGGCAAGCACGAGTTGCTTTCGTTCCCATGCCTTTGATCCTGACCTAATTCCTGCGACCTAATACTTGTACGTCTTGTCATAGTGTGGACGAGAATGATTCTAGGTAAATTGCCAATTGGCACTACAGCGCTGCCTGTTTGTGAAAAACTTTTTCGCGATTGTAGTTGATGTAGGTAGTCTATTTGGCAATAGCATGACCATTCGACAACCGATAACGACTTTACTAAATGATTTAATTTTGTTCCAGGTGAGCGGGTTAAGGTTCGAAACGCAATTACGGACTTTAAATCAATTCCCTGACACGCTCTTAGGCGACCCGTCGCGGCGAATCCGCTACTTCGACCCCCTCCGGAACGAGTACTTCTTCGACCGGAATCGACCGAGCTTCGACGCCATCCTCTACTATTACCAAAGCGGAGGGAGGCTCCGAAGACCGGTCAACGTTCCACTAGACGTCTTCTCCGAAGAAATCAAGTTCTATGAACTTGGTGACGTAGCTACTAATAAATTCAGGTCAAATTATTTTTCAATTTTATTTTATGTGTGATAATTGAAGATTATTAATTCAAAGGTTGGGAGTAGGTCAAGTTCAAGTTCATGATATCGGTTCGTCGTTTGCTCGAATTGTAATGCAGTTTGAAATTGAATTGTTGATAACTTTTTTAACGTTGTGCCTGTCTGAATGTGGCCGAATGGGGCTTAGAAGCCTCTCTACACCCTCTCTCTCTTCAGGCTAGTATTGATCCTGCCCCACCCAGTTAGATACAACCCTCTCACTCACACTCGCCCTTCGGCTTCCTCTCCGTGTCTTCCACCCTTTTCTACTCTTTTCGCAAGTGCTTTCTAGCAGCGTCTATCCCGATTGCTTCTTTTTCTCCGTGACCCACTCACCCTTAAAGAATCGCTTGATTCTAAAGGGGAGAGGCAACTTTACGATCCTTGAGACCCCCTAACCCGGAACCCTCCCCCAATAACCCAGAAAACTCCCTTCTTTTTCATGGAGAAGAAGAAACCTATCGTTTTTCTTTGATAACAAGAGAGATGAGAGAAACTGACCCATAGCTTGTCCCCTACCTGGTAAACTCCCAAGAACGTGATGAGGGAGTGAAGACCCAGGTTCGATCCCCAGTCCTGTAAACTTTTTTTTAAACCTGTTTAATTAAAATTTAATTGCGGGATAGAAAAAGTTGTTTTTCAAATATTGATTTTTGTTCGGGCAATCATTCAACGTGGACGTCTTCTAATATAATAACTTGGAAACTTTTTTTTCTTCTCTTCTTTGCTACTTTCATTCAAAAGGATTTATACACGAAAGGGTGAGCGGGAGAGTTGAGGGCGGAGGGGGATTCAAAGTGGGTTAAAGTGGGTCGGTATTAAGGAAAAGTTTGTCTCAAATGTTTTGCCGCAATGCGTAGCGGGGGTTGAATGTTGCTCATCTTGAATCAAATTGAGGGTTTTCTCTGTTTAATGTGTTGATTGATTTGATGTTTTCAGGGAGGACGAAGGTTTTATAAAAGAAGAGGAGAAACCGCTCCCGAGCCACGAATTCCAAAAGAAAGTGTGGCTGCTGTTTGAGTACCCGGAGAGTTCTCAAGCGGCACGAGTGGTCGCCATTATCTCCGTCTTCGTCATCCTCCTGTCCATCGTAATCTTTTGCCTGGAGACCCTCCCCGAATTCAAGCACTACAAGGTCTTCAACACCACAACCAATGGCACGAAAATCGAAGAAGATGAAGTGCCGGACATTACAGATCCGTTCTTCCTCATCGAGACTATTTGTATTATTTGGTTTACGTTCGAGTTGTCGGTTCGGTTCCTCGCCTGTCCGAATAAATTCAATTTCTTCCGCGACGTTATGAACATCATCGATATCATCGCCATCATTCCTTATTTCATCACTTTGGCGACGGTAGTGGCCGAGGAGGAGGACCTCTCTCATATTCCAAAGGCCCCCGTCAGCCCTCAAGACAAAAGTACGAACCAAGCAATGTCGTTAGCCATTCTCAGAGTGATAAGATTAGTGAGAGTGTTTCGAATATTTAAGTTATCGCGTCATTCGAAAGGACTTCAAATCCTGGGGCGAACTTTAAAAGCCTCCATGAGAGAACTTGGGTTGCTTATATTTTTCTTGTTTATAGGTGAGTATTCCGCCCGTAAAAGTGCAGTGATTACCCTCATACCTTTATAAATTGTGTTTACCCCCTTCTTATGGAAAGTCGGATTTGAGAGATTGAATGAAAGGGAGAGAGAAAGCGAAGGAAAGAAAGAGTGAGTGGGGAGAAGCGACAATATCAAGTAGGTTGTGGCGGTGTGACGTCACCGGCGGCCCGGAAGCCAATCAATGCTCCCGTTACCATCGCGACGCCTCTGATGCTTGCCCCCGACCAGGTGACACAGCCCACCCACAATTTTCACAATGAAAAAATTCATTTCTTTAAATTTCTCTCGAATCCGACCTTTCATACCAGGAGACTCTTCAGGTTACTGAACTAATAAAACAAAAAATACCCTAAAACCTCAAATCAAAGCATTTTATTAAACTTCTCTAACCTAAAGATATCCTAAAAAGGGGAAAATTATTATGTATGTTCAATTTTCTATGTATTTGTTCAAAAAATAATTAATTTTTTTGTAACTTAGTCACTAGTTTTTTTGAGGTTAGTTTAAACTTTCTTTTTTGTAATGACTAATTACTTATTTTCAGCAAATTAAAGACACAGGGTCTGTATTAAAAAAATATATTTAAATATTTTAAGTAATGGAACGTTTAGATTTAAATCACGGAATTTATAAGAGGAATATAAAAAAATTATTGGAATAAAACGAAAACTTTCTAATAAAAGATAAGGAAACGACTAAAAATGTAGATAGAGTAGACAAAAAATTTTTGAATTCGAACATTAAAGTCTTGTAGAGTAAACTATTGGGTAGATTTTAATAAGTATAGAGCAGAATAGATTCTAGAATATGTTGAAGGTTCAGAATCTCGAAAGATGTATAAACTTGATGAAACGCAAAATATCCTTTCTTTACCTGTTAGAATCGTCCTAAACAGATTTTCGATTAAATGAAAATTTTCGGGTCAAAAAAGTGAAGAAGAGTCCCCCCTTTGTGAGATCGAAAAAAATCTTTTTGTATCCCAAAACCGACTTCATATTCGTGTTCCCCACCCTTAAAATAGTCAAAAACCAGATTTTGGATGAAATCAAAAAATGAAAATTTTGCGGTCAAAAAAGTGAAGAAGAGGGTGGGGCCGAAAAAATTTTTTTTTGCATCATAAAACCGACTTCAGATTTGAGTTTTCACCATTAAAACAGTCAAAAACCAGATTTTCAATGAAATCAAAAATGAACATTTTCCTTCCCTGACTTTCATGATCAAAGACCCTGACCTTGTTTTCAATCATTATGTCTTCAAAAAACTAAATGTTCTCAAGTTTTTACTCATTTCGAACCTTAAATAAATCTTACATGAATTCTGAATTTTATAATTTTTGAACAAAAACAAAAGGAACAAAATAGAAATGCATTTTTCGAGTTTAAATTTGACAATTTTGTAAATATTTTTAGGGTTAAATTTAAACTTCATTGTATTTTTATTATATTTTTTATTTTATATAGAGTAGCAATCTTTTCATAGATTATGAAATTGAGACTAATCTGTGGACCGATTGATTTAGCTTTTTTTTTTTACAAATTGTCTGGGATCAATTACTGCAAAATGCTTGAACGTTTTCTAACTTGAAGCATGGGGATTAGAAAAAAAATTTAAAATAAATAAAAATGAAAATTTTCAAGCATCTTGGCCATGCTGAGGTATAGTAGAAGGAAGGAGGCATCATTTTTAAAATTATTACCTTTTAAGGTTTCTGGATTTTAATTATAAAAATTCAATACTTACACTGTGGGGTAGTGGAAAAGGTGTTTTAGGAACGCGACAGCGTTCCGCCCCGCCAAGCAAATAGACTCTTTTACTGTTTAGATTCTTAATCCTCTACATAAAGAGGTCCTGGGTTCGATTCCCAGGCTGAGAAGGAATTTTGTTCCATTACCCATTTCCTGGTTTGATTAGAGCCCTCATAAGAGTTGTCCCTCTTCCCGGCCCCATTTCAATATGGGATCAGTCCCCGCCTGGACCCCTCATACCCCCTAATTGTGAATAACCAGTAGGTTCTACAAAATAAAATAAAATAAAATAAAATAAAATAAAAAATAAAAAAATATATTAACATTTTATTTAAAACAAATTTAACATTTTATTAAAAACTATGAAAAAAAATGAGAAAATTTTTATTATTTGGCTCGACGGATTCGAGCTATGGGGAGCACAGGGGTTTTCATCACTTCATGACGTCATTAAATTGGAGCCTTTCTGGGTGGAATTGCAGTTAGGGGTCCAGTATAGCGAGACAGGAGGGGGGGGGGTAACTAATTATAAAAGGAAGGTTTCAGATGTGACATCACTTTTCGAGAAAATAGGTTTTTCTTTTCTGTAGTGGAACTTTTGTACATAATTATAGGTGATGATCCAGAAACTTTAAGATTGTAAATAAAATTGTAAAATATGATGAGAGAAAAATGAGATGAGAGAGTATGGGGATAGTTCTGCATTGGGTAGCGTGTTGCAGGAGTGATACTCTTCTCAAGCGCCGTCTACTTTGCCGAGGCGGGCTCAGAACTCTCCTTCTTCAAGTCGATCCCAGACGCCTTCTGGTGGGCCGTAGTGACAATGACAACCGTCGGATACGGTGACATGAGGTAACGTCTACCAAATCGAGTTTTCTTCTTGCTCTTTCAGGTGTGGTGCTATTCTCAAGCGCCGTCTACTTTGCGGAAGCCGGCTCGGAAAATTCATTCTTCAAGTCGATCCCTGACGCGTTCTGGTGGGCCGTTGTGACAATGACAACCGTGGGATATGGGGACATGACGTATGATGTACTCTATTTCAATTAACGAATTTAGTTTGCCCTTTTTTTTTTTTGTTTGATTTTTTTTTATTTATTTAAATGAAAAAAACAAAAAACAATTTTGCATCCCATTTAAATATGTCATGTTCCGTCAATTTTATTTTAATTTTTTTATTTTTAATATCAACTCACCCTTTTAGTGATTGCAGATTTTATTCTAGCCCTGGTTGTCACTCGCGTAGTTGTCTCACTTTTAGCTTGGATCACGTGGCGAGCTCTAGGCCGCCCACTCTAACACAGAAAAAAAAAGATTGAAGAAAATTCTTTGTTTATCGGTTTTCTCGGGTCCGTTAGCGCGTATTAGGTCCCCCAATCCGGGTCGCGAGTTGAACAATGCATTCCGCGTTCTTCGTCGAAAAAAAAAACTGCATGTCGGAAATTTAACTGTTTTTAGACGGTGGGATTTCAAAAAAGCTTGGAGAATGCATTGGACCTACCCAAAATTATATGTTGTACTTATGTGTTTACCTTGATGGCATTCGGGCCTCATGCGTGTTCTCTTTCTCTTCTTTTCTTTCACCTTTTAACCTTTTTCTTTCTATTTACAGTCAAAAGACTATAAACTTTTCAAAAATAATTATTTTCACTTGTTTACTTGGTACAAAAAAGTGGTATGTCCTTTCGTCCTAAAAGCAAGTCGTCGTAATTCTCATCATAAAATGGCGGAAAATAGAAGAGTTGATTACAATTCGTCCTAAAGGTAATTTAAAATGCCTACAACTCCATTATCGCTTTTTATGACTAGATGAAACTTTTATGCAATTTTTAGGACGAGATTATGACAAGTTGCTTTTAGGACCAGATTTTTTTTTTTTTATTTTTTTTTAACTTCGTCTTAAAATTGCGTAGATAATTCAAATAAAAAAAATAATAAAAACAACAAAGACTTTTTTTTTTTTTTTAACAACTCGTCATAATTGCATCTCGTCCTTCGTCCTAATGACCTTTCGTCATAAATTTTAAAAATTATATTGAGTTATTAGGCAAGATAGTTTTAGGACGAATTGTTAACAATATTCTTCCCTTTTCCGCCGTTTTAGGATCGATGATGTTGTAATCTCAAAAAAAAATAAATAAGACACGTCCTAATTACAACGTCATGAAAAGTTAAAGATTATGTTCAGTTGTAGTTAGGACGAGATTATGACGAGTTGCTTTTAGGACCGGTTCTTTTTAGGACGAAAGGAATACAACCATATTTCTTAAATGTTCTTTTTTTTTATGGTAAATTTTTTGCTTATGTACCAGTAAACAAGTACCATTTATGAGCACTTTGACGTTTTCGCCCTCAAAATTTTGTGTATTTTTTTTTTTTTTTTTTTCTTTTCTATATTTTGTTTCTTCGATGTTGTAAGCCGGTGGATATGTTTTTGCTTGAGCCCGTGTATCCCTCTATCTATTCAGCAACCGCTCGTCTTCACTTTGTTGATAAGAAAAAAAAAGTTTACTACTCTCTAGAACAGAGAACAAAGAATTTTCTCAAACTACAGTGTGGACGTGTGTTGGACGTGGCTCATACTCGTAATATCATTCATTAGTAACCTGCAACCTTTGTTTTCTCACGCTTTTTTCTTCTTCTAAAGGCCATCATTGCCTGGGCACGAAGCATGCTTTCTGTGTGTGTTTAGGAAGTTTGGGTCTCTTTTAAAACGTGGTATTTCTCAAGTGTTTCCGTCTTTTTGCGTTTTCAGACCTGTCGGTGTCTGGGGGAAGATCGTCGGGTCGCTGTGTGCGATTGCGGGCGTACTCACGATCGCCCTTCCCGTCCCTGTCATCGTTTCGAATTTCAACTATTTCTACCACAGGGAGACTGACCAAGAGGACATGCAGTCGCAGAACTTCAACCACGTCACTAGCTGTCCTTACCTGCCAGGCACGCTTGGTATGTCCTCAATTTTCATTTCACCAAAACTAACCATTTTCGATCCTTATAGCTTAATAGGTAGCAATTCTCAAAAATCCTTGTACTCCTAAGATCCCACAGCATACAATTTTTTTGATGTTGATTTAATTTAAAAAAATCTTAGCCCTTTAAAAAAAATCTTCAAGTGGAGAAAGGCTAAGAACCCATACTTGACGCTAACGAAGTTGTTAATGTTTCAACTTTTTACGACTTTTTATGCAACACAAACAATCTTTTATGCCCCCCAATCTTTTGTTTTTATTTAAAAAAACGAGAAATTCCACCGCCATTAATTTTTATCGTTTTGGGTTTATAGCACCTGAAGAAGGGCAGAAGTTGATTGACCTTACGAACAAAATATATCGTGAGAATAAGGTGACTTGTTTGTGTCTGCTCGAAAAGTTTTCCGTTTTTAAACAACAAAATCCGATATAACAACATAATTTCTAGTGTTAATGTAAAAAAAGATCGATATATTTCCCTGTGTTTTGTTTTGCCTGCACGTTCTGCTTTTAGGATTAGGGTAAATTAACAAAAAAGGGAGAACGAAAAACATTTGAGATGATATATTGTTATATTTGTGTGTTTTAGGTCAACACATGAAGAAGAGCTCTATGTCCGAGTCGTCATCCGACATAATGGAGCTCGAGGAGGGCCTTCTCCTCACAAGGGACATAGCAAAGATGCACAATAACTGTAACCCAAGGCACAACAACATAAATGCCATGAGCATAGAAACTGACGTCTGACTAGTGGGTAAGGAAACGAATCCATTTTTATACGAGTCATACATTTTCGCCAGCAGACCTTCCAGTTATCCAGATTGGTTGACCTAAATCCTCTTTGGCTATTTTAGGAAGTAATCGACCCCCAAGACCCTCCGGTCATGCATAATGGTGACCAAACTCTCAATGGTTAAATTATCATTTATACTAAGCCTGACCTTCTGGTTCTGCGGAATGGTTGAGCAATCCCTCAATGGATTCTCTGTGATATACTCACAAGATACCTTCCGGTTATGCAGAATGGTTAATCAAAATCCAATATTGCTATTCTCGGATGTACCTTCCGTTTATGCAGAATGGTTGACCTAAACCCTCTATGGCTTTTCTTGGTTATACTAAGCCCGCAAGACCCTCAAGTTATGCAGAATGGTTGAGCTAGAACCTCTTTGGCTATTCTCGGTTGTACTCAACCCGCCAGACCTTCCGTTCATGCAGAATGGTTGACCAACCAATTGTCTTTCCCTGGTCATTAAAAAAAACCGTCGATGTTAACCACTTGATCAAAAATTTTGTTATATCAACTTTGTAGGAACCTTTTTTTAAGAGTGTACTAAAGGCCCCCGGTTTTAGCTTTCTCCGAACCTGTATCTACGGTTGTACTCAAAAGTTTTCTGTGAAATTTTTTTCATTTTTTCAATTTTTTTTTAATTAAATGGCGATCAACTAGCGTGATCCTAAAAAATATTTCGCTAGGAGAAAAAATAGAATAATCTTATTCTCCGATTTGCTCCCGAACTTATGAACCGATTTTCGATTTTTTGGTCTCGTTTTTTCTAATATTTTTTGAAGATACTCCTAATGGAGTCAAATTTGATTTTTTTAAATTTATACAAGAAATAAAATAAAAAATCTGGAAAAATATTTTTTTGGAGCACATTAATAGTTCGGCATTTAAAAATCAACGAAATTTAAAAAAAAATTGTTAAAAAATTTTGAGTAGAACCGGAGATAATCGGAGAATACTAAAACCGGGGCCTTTAGTACACTCTTAAGTTTAAAAATCCATTCCAATCCATTATAGTTCTAAATGAACCCAACTTTAATTAACCGGTCAGTTTTCCTTTTTTTCCGCTACTCCGTCATCATTGGGAAATCACCGATGCAGAAAGAATCGACGATGAATTTTGATAGGATTTCCACCCTTTTCCTATTAACTGGGTCATGGTCAACAACTCATTATATCTAGATCGCCTCCCCTCCTTTTTTCCCCAATTGAAAAATTTTGTTCAAAAATAATGTAATTTAGAATCTATTCTCATTATTATTTCAAAAACCCTTGAAACTTTGTTATCTATTCTCGAAAACGGGAAAAAGTTTTCGATTCACATTTTGACCCCATTGGTTGAAACCACGTGGTCAAAAGGTCAAAAAGTCTGGAAGGAAGAAAACCTTTAAAATGTTTCTTCAACATTTTCTTTTTTCCTACTTTTCATTTATTTTTTTGTTTTAATTATTTCCCTTGTAGGAGACGACTTGACCCGTGGTGTTAAAAAGCTCAAGGATCCGTAAGGACGAGCGAGATTAGTTGTATAAAAGCGGTGTCAGTGTGCTGGAGGATATATTGATCTGTCACGTGGTACTTGTGGGAACACTGCATTGCTACCTCGCTCTGATGCGCATGCCTTCCCCCCCTACGGCCTCACCCCCCCCCACCTCACCCCGCGACCCCCTCCTTTCAATCATATTCATATAATAGATACACACGTGCCTTTTCTACCTTTTTTATGTATTATATACAGGGTGTGCCAGCTAGACCAGACGACTATCTGCCAGTTGAAGAAAAAAATTATCAAAGCAAACTCACCTTAGATTTTAGCGAGAAATCGATTGGCATCAATAACTTTTGGATCCGACATACAGGGTGTTTCAGAACGACCCTTCGTTATTTTAAATACAAATCTTATGTTTTGACAAAGGAAATCGATTTTTTTACTTGATTTCCAGTAAATTTTACTTAAAACACTTTTTTTATAGTTACGAAAGGCAGCAGGGCCACCGGGAGGTTGGGAAATCCCCAAAAGGATACTTCAGGGCCGGCCATCCCGATTTTGGACACGATGAGAATTTTAAGCTTTATTTTATCCTTTTTTGTACACTAGGGGCCGTCCTAACTTGATTTTGTTGTTTATCGACAAAAAAAGGCCCTTTTTAGCTTGGTTTTTAACCCTTTTTGGGCACCAGGGGACCTATGTAGACTTTGTTCTTTTAAAAAGAGGCCCTTTTTAGCTTGATTTTGACCCTTTTCGGACACCAGGGACCTTTGAACTAGATTTTGTTCCTTTCCTATGAAAAAGGCCCTTTTTTAGATTGATTTGTGATGGGCACTAGAGTAACTAGATTTTATTCTTTGACGACAGAAAAGGTCTTTTTTAGCTTGATGTTTGATCCTTTTTGGAAACTTAGGGACCTCTTAGCTAGGTTTTGTACCTTAACAAAAGGCCCTTTTTAGCTTGGTTTTTAACCCTTTTTGGGCACTAGGGGACCTATGTAGTCCTTGTTCTTTTAAAAATGGCTCTTTTTAGTTTGATTTTGACCCTTTTCGGACACCAGGGACCCTTTGAACTAGATTTTGTTCCGTTCCTATGAAAAAGGCCCTTTTTTAGATTGATTTGTGGCCATCTTAACTAGATTTTATTCTTGACGACATAAAATGTCTTTTTTAGCTTGATTTTTGATCTTTTTTGGAAACTTAGGGACCTCTTAACTAGGTTTTGTTCCTTAACAAAAGGCCCTTTTTAGCTTGGTTTTGAACCCTTTTTGGGCACAAGGGGACCTATGTAGTCTTTGTTCTTTTAAAAATGGCCATTTTTAGCTTGATTTTGACCCTTTTCGGACACCAGGGACCCTTTTAACTAGATTTTGTACCGTTCCTATGAAAAAGGCCCTTTTTTAGATTGATTTGTGGCCATCTTAACTAGATTTTATTCTTGACGACAGAAAAGGTCCTTTTTTAGCTTGATGTTTGATCCTTTTTGGAAACTTAGGGACCTCTTAGCTAGGTTTTGTTCCTTAACAAAAGGCCCTTTTTAGCTTGATTTTTGATATTGATGCCAATCGATTCCTTCCTAATTTCTATGGATTTCTAAGGGGGATTTACTTGGATACTTTTTTTCGACAAGTCTGGAAGATAAGCTGATCCACTCTAGCTGACAGACCCTTTTTGAGGTTTGAGATCATAAAATGACTCCTAAAGATGAAATTTCTCGATTTCAGTGCATGAGGCAGGCCTATCGCTCTGGTCGTCGTCACAATCGGAGAGCAGTATGTCATCCATCGCTGTAATGCTGTGACCCAAAATAATGGTGCTTTCAGACTTCTTCATGTGTTAGTGAGAGTGATCATCAGACCATCCGCAGCACATCAATTACAACTCAAAACGACTGACTTTTATTAAATAAATAAAAATAAAAGAAATTAAACAAAAAAAAGATTAATATTATAAAAGGAAAAAAAAAGAATATATAAAAGCTATCCATATAACTCAATAATCGTAATATTTATTAAAAAATTGGTCTTGCCAAAAAAAGAGAAAAAAAAATTAATAAAAAATTAAATCGACCGTTTTTTTATAGACTTCGAATTTTATAAAAATTTAAATTAAAATTAAGATTTTTTAGGTGTACCATGTGTGCGGTGAATGAGTGTTGCTTGGTGGGCGTTAACCCGTAAACACTCTTGCCAAGTCACGTGTCTTTTCGGAATTTTGCTTAGGCTTTGACTTCTCAAAAATCCCCCCCCCCCATCACCTTGAACCCAAATATCGCTTTTCTTTAATAAATTGGAAATTTTAAACTATTTTGGGTGAAGAACACCAATCTGAATTCGTTTTAGGGTTTTGATAACCCTTCCTCACTTTTTTGACCCGAAATTTTTCATTTTCATCCAAAATCTGATTTTTGACCATTTTAAGGGTGTAGAACACGAATCGGAAGTTAGTTTTGGGATATAAAAACATTTTTTTTCGAGCTCACCAAAGGGGGGACCCTACTTCACTTTTTTACTCAAAATTTTTCATTTTTTTATTTTCATCCAAATTCTGGTTATTGATCATTTTTAGTGCGAAAAACACGAATCGGTGGTCAATTTTCGGTTTTGATTTTTTTTTTATATAATCAAAAGAGGGACCTCTTCTTCACGTTTTTGGCCCTAAAATTTTGACCTTATCTACGATAAACTCAAGAAAGACAATTCGCTGAAATTGGCTCCCCTAATAGATGTACGAGTCTTTCAGGGTTGCCAATTTCTTCCCTTCAGAAAGAAAAAAAAATTCCCTTTTTTTTAGACATTAAGAAGTCAAACCCTAAACAAAGTTCGTCCATTTTCTTCTTTTATCTTTCTAAAATCTGTTACTAGAAATCTGCTTTCCCGCGAAAAAACTAAAAATGAAAAAATCCATCACACAACTCCTACGCAGGCTATTAGAGTATTAAAAAAATAAATAAACAGTAGAAAACTGAGAAATTAACGCAATAATCATTATTATTATTAAAATATCACCGGCGTATTAGCCGTGAAAAATAAAAAAGTAGTTTTGAGATGAAAAAACCGCATAGACCCTTTGGCTTCTAGACTGCCTGGAGACCACCATGTCCAAAACCGTTTAATAATAATAATGATGACAAAAAATAGAAAAATCATGGATTTATGGTGGAATGCTTTTTCAGATAGGAGAATAGACTTTTCAAATTCTTATTTAGAACAGGATTTTTTTAAATTTTTTTTTCTAAAATCGCTAGTCATAGTTTTATAGTCGGGGACAGATTTGCAAAATGTAAATATCGTTATTCTTTAAAAAAAAAAAAAAAAAATAAGAAAAAATTACAATTTTTTATACTATCTCCAAAACACTTGGTCCATAGGTAATACAGGTTAATATAGAATATAAGTATTATATAAGGACTGTTATTGTATTTTGAACCTGCGCTCAATTAGAATATAATTTATAGCACTAACACTAGATTTTTATCATTCTCATGCAATAAAAAGATTTAAAAAATGCACTATTTTTGATGGGGGAAAACATGCGTCTAGCGATCAGAACGAGGGTTTTATTTAGGGGATGATAAAATATTCTAAACGCTTTGATCCATTTGCCTTTAAATTGAGTTTGAATTCCGGCTTCGATATTTTGAACAAAAGGGGCCTTCGACTGAACCCTTGTTCGTCAGTTATTCTCATGTTAAGAAGGCCTGGAGCAGTGTTGCCACTTGATTTTCAACGGGAAGGTTACATGGCAACACTCGCTGAGTATAAATTATTAAAAATATTTTATAACAGTCCTTATAATCTGGTTTTATTTTCCAATTCAGTGGCGTAGCCACTTCGGATTTTTCCCTCCCCATTCCATGTGTGAGAGACGAGACCAAAATTCCTGCCAACGTGTGCATGAGCCCGTTTTTATAATGCAAATTATTTATTAAAAAAAATTGCAAAATATGCGTCCATGTATGTCAGTACCGATGTACGAATGTCATAAGCCAGCTCATTCATCACTCTGTACACCGCAGAAACTTTTTAGCCGATTAAAAAAAATATATTCTGGCCATCAAATTATTGTCTTATTGTAATATATATTATAAAAATATTATTACGAAAAAAAAACCTATATTTTGAGCACTGTTTTAAGTGCTTGTATTTATATTTGGGCTGTGCGAAAGCTTAAGACGTTTTAAAAATGGTAGAAAATTTAAAAAATGGACAAAAATAGCTTTTACGCATAGTTAAAGGGCTCACCTGGAAGATGAGGAGGTGGTTTTGTGGATGATAGTCGCCCGCTATGACGTGTTGGACGCTCGCGTCTTCCTCGATAATAATGCACGCGTAGGATCAACCCTTTTCCTTAAAACACGAGAATAGAATATAAAGGAAAAAAAAATAATTTCTAAAATACGCTACTTTTTATTAAGAAAAATTGAGCTTTTATTAAGAAAAATTTAGTAAAGAATAAATTTAAATAATTTTTTAAAGCGTACAACGCGTTATAACTTTCAGAAAAAAAATATGGAAGAGGAAAAAATCGAAAACTCAATAGGCCAAAGTGTTTTTTTTAACCCCACCAAAGGGGGGACCCCTTCTCCACTTTTTTGACTCAAAATTTTTCAATTTTTGTTTTCATCCAAAATTTGGTTTTTGACCATTTTAAGGATGCGGAACACGAATCTGAACTCGATTTTGTGATTAAAAACATTTTTTTAGACCTCACCAAAGGGGGGACCCTTCACTTTTTGACTCAAAATTTTTTATTTTCATCCAAATTCTGGTTTTTGATCATTTTTAGCGTGAAAAACACGAATCTGAAGTCGATTTTGAGTTTTAAAAACTTGTTTTTTCCCAATAAAAGATTACAAGAAACCTTCATAGGTTACATTAAGCCCAGAATCTAATAACGCGGCAGCGTTCCGCCCCGGCAAGTTTTGACCCTAAGTACATGGACTATTGAGTTTCCTCTCCAAAACGAGCGACTCCACGACAGAACCGCATTCTCATCGTCGACTTTAAAAATACAATAGAAATTTAAAAGAAAATATATTATAACCTCATTTTTCTATAGTTTTAACTATAGAGGCGATGGCAAAAATAAAGGCATTCTCCTCCATTCGTCCTATGCTTCAAAAAACAGAAAAAATATTAGAAGTGTTTACATCACGAGTTACCAGTAGACGTTCTTATTTATATAAAAAAATAATTATTATATAATTATGCAAAAAACATTCCTAGATTGTTATGTATATAAAAAAAATTGTGTTTTTTTAACAGAGATGTGTTTATAGGCTATTGTAAAAATTTTAAGGTATGATTATTTTGTAGGGAGATTCTAGTAAGGCTTACAATTACGCTGCTTTAGTCTAATTTTGTTGTTTTTTAATTTTGGGAAAATTTTTAAAAGGACGTATTTATTCGAACCGATCCATGCTTGATAGGGGTCAAAGTTACATTGTTTGGTACCAACAAGAGGCATCGTCGTGATGATAGGCTTTTCTTTTCTTTTTTTGGATGGGCGGCAATATTTCGGTTGCCAAAAAAAATCTTTAACCATCCTTAATTTGTAGGTACATATCTGTATATAATTGAATTTTATGTATTAAATGTATAAAATGAATGTATTTAATGTTTATCTTGGCTTTTGGATTTAGTACATATCAACTTTTTTTATTCTTCCATATTTTAATTTTTAAAAACACATATCCATTATTGCCGCTCACCCTTAGACAATATAAAAATGAGTTACCTAGGGAATTTTTCGGAAATCCCGTTTCGTTTATTTCGGTTGTGCAAGAGCAATAAAAAAGGATGTGAAAATCTGGCTGCCAAGATTAATTGTACAATTGTTTAGTGTTAAGGAAATTGTTGACACTGTTATAAAAAAAATTTAATTTAAAACAAAAGCCATGGTGATTGTATTTCCTTCCCTTTATCCATTGTTTTTCATTAATATTTTTGTAATTTATTTGTATATGTCAATTAAATGGTATTAAAGTCAGTGATAAAAAAAGAAAATACAGCCTCTTGTACTGTATATATAACAATGTAAATATGACACCATTTTTGTTTTACACCTATGTTGTTGACCGTTGAAGGAAATAATGAGAATTCGAATATTGAGCCACGATTTTGTTATTTTTTGATTATTCTGTTTTATTTTTAAAAAAGGTTAGTTTTTAAATTTGTTGAATAGAGGCCTATTTCTAATGTCACGACCCCCCCTCCTCCCCCCCTCTCCAGTTGTTTATAAAATAATTTAAAAAAATAAACATTTTTATATTGACCAAAATTGTTGTTTTTTATTTTCGCAGAGGTCGTTCAGGAAAATTCAAAAAGCCAAAACCCTATTTTAGAAAATTGAAAATATAATAAATGCCCATATAAAATCTAACAAGGAAAGCTTTTTTAGGGTGACGGGGACATAAAATGAACCAAAATTGTCACGAAAGTTTTTATTCTGCACAATCTTGTAGATTACAATAGATAGATTCTGAAAGAAAATCTACTAGAAACAAACAAAAATCATATTATGTAGAAAATTTCGTGGTTTTTTTCCAAAAAACACATTACAGTTTGGACTAGCGCACATATCAATGCCCAAGGTGTGACTTCATAGATGTGTTTGGACTAGTTTGCATATAAAAGATTCCCATCACTACACGAATGGGGTAGCTAAAGGTCAAAATGTTCAGTTTTTCATCTTTATCTCGAAAAGTATGCGTCCAATCAACATGACCACTTAGGACACAATTAAAGCTGACAAAATTCGCAACAGAATTTCCTAATCACTTTTGTCAATACGCTGATTTGTTATCGAGATATCCGACCTTGAAATCGGTAATGAAACAAATTAGGTACCAAACGATTTTCAAGATCGGATATATCGACAACAAAACAACGTATTGAAATGTGGTTAGTGAATGTGTAGAAATTTTAGTCAGCTTTAATTTTGTACTAAGTGGTCATGTCGCTAGGACGCATAGTTTTCGAGATATAGTTTAAAAACTGAATATTTTGACCTCAGAGCCTTCCGCTGGGTACAGAGGAGGGGACTTTTGGTATTTTTACCCCACACTCCGGAAATCCGCTAAAAGGGCCGAAATCTTGCAATTGTAGGTAGGGGTACAAAAGTTTGGATATATGTATACCACAGAAAACTGAATTCCGACCCACCTCCCCTTTTTCAGAGAACTTTGAACTTTTCACTTGAATTTTTGAGGTGGTGTGTTTGGAGCCCAAGTTTTTCATCTCATATGGCAGCCACACTGCCATCTCAGGATCATTTATGTCTGTTCGATGTGAGACATTATATGGTCGGCCTTCGCCGGACTGTAGTAGTCACATTTAAATTCGCACAAACTGCACGAAAACCATAAAAAGTCGTCCGTTCCGCATCGTCTTCTATGTTGTTTCAAATGGTCGCCTTGAGTAAACTGGACGCCGCAGTTTCCACATTCGAAGGCGTTTCTGTGCGTTTTTTGATGTCGCTTCATATTCCAGCCGTTGGTAGTCGTAAAACAGCAAGAACCGGAGAAGAGGTCTTGTTCTTTAGATGTTTTCTCCTCCGTATGCGTCGTTTCATGATGTTTCAAATTTTCGGCTGATGTACACCTAAAAGGGCATGTTTTACACGAAAAACTTTTCTCTTCTGTATGAGTTTTCATATGGCGCTTGAAATTACAAAATCTAGGAGATAGGTAATCGCATAGCGAGCAGGAGAAGACTTTTCGATTTTCGCTTTGTAGAACGACAACTTTGTCTTCGATCGAATGGAAATATAAATGAGATCGAAGGTTTTGTTCGCTTCGAGTCGAATAAAAACAAGTGGCGCAAGTGTAAGAACCGTCGCCGCTCGAACACAATTTCTCATGTTCCAACCTATGGCCGTTTTGTGAAAATTTAGTTCCGCAGCTTTCGCATGAGAAAGGCTTCTCTCCGGTATGAACACGCTCGTGGCGCCTTAAAGTGTACTTCGTTTTACACTTCAAACCGCAAAATGTGCACTTCGTCGAATTCTCTTTCAGATGTTTCTTAGCATGGCGATTCAACTGACGGATGACGCTAGTTTCGAAATCGCAAGAGTCACACGAATAAACCTTTCTCGTTTTCCGATGGCAGTTTTTGATGTGATCGCTTAAAATATCTTCCTTTATAGCCGAAAAAGGGCATAGATCGCAAGTGTATTCGTCCGGGAAATGACTTATGATGTGATCTTTCAAACCGATTTCTTCGAGAGAGGAAAAGTCGCATAAATCGCACGAAAACGTTTTGACTTCTTCGTCGAAATGAGTGACGATATGAGCTTTCAGCCCTGGCTCGCTGTTCGCCCTAAATTCGCAGAGGTCGCAGGAAAATGAATCTTCTTGATGGCAACCAACAGTCTCTTCGACAAGGTCCATCTAAAAACACAAAAAAAAATACAAACATTCCCAAGCTATACGATGAGGCAGAAATCGTGTCAGAATACACATCTAGAACGCGGTTTCCGCCTCGCAAGCAAAATCCTGAAATTTGACGAAATGCGATTTCCGGGTATCTGGATCTCAGCTCCCTGCACACCGATTTCCTTGAAATTTTACAGGGACCATCTTTAATGCGATAATAGGAACCCCTGAAAATTTCAAGTCGATCACTTCACAGGGAGCTGAGATATAAAACTTCAAAAGGTTTTGCAAACCACGGAAAACTCGGCTCCCTGGAGACCGATCGACTTGAAATTTTCAGAGATTCCTAATATCGAATGAGAGAAGGTCTCTGTAAAATTTCAAGGAAATCGGTAACTAGGAAGCCGAGGATACAAGAAAATCTCATTTTGTCACCTCCAGTTATAACATACACTTCGCACCGTTCGTGATATTACGGGGTTGTGCTTGGCGAGGCGGAACTGTATCTTCGGAAAATAGCAAGAAAAAAGGGAAGAATTGAGTAAAAAGGGAAATTTTAACAATTTACATAGGTACATGGGAATTTTTCTAATGGAGGGATAAAAGCAGTACTGGACTAGAGATTAAAGAAGCAGTTGACGGCAATTAACAAAAATTAAAATAATATTACTTACCTCAAGTTGATAAGTGGCTAACTTTTCACCTTTACTATCAACGTTCACTGATAAGAGTGATAACGTTGTTTTGATAACAAAAGTCGAAACCAGTGCTGCCAAACCAAGCTTATAAAATTTCCCACAAAACCAATCATTTACCTCTCGTTTAAATGACGATGATTTTTGAGGATATCATTCATCAAACCAAAAATCAAATTAAATAAGAATCATCATGCGAAATCTTTCTTAATTCAACTCCTGATGAATTTTTTTCTAATTAAATTTCATATTATTTTTGTAATTTGTAGAACTTATCATCGTTTTTCGGGTCTAATTAGGATAAATTTATGTTTTTGCATGGTTTTAAAACCGAATTGATTGATGTTTTGCGTAATATTTAGGCGGTATCGAGCGGAAAAGGTCGTTTTTCGTGATTTCGCCTTCGTGTTGGTTAAACGATCCATTACGTCGGTCGGAAGAGGTGGGGAGAAGGTAAGGAGGCCATTTCTGAACAGCTGCCTTGTAAAATACTTTATTCTAGCCTTACAAATTCTCTGTCGTTTCATTTTCTCAAAAATTATGAATACGGACAATCAATATGAAGATGACGATATGGAGGTATCCAAGTTATTATTTCAATATTAATTTTAATAAATTTTAATAATTATAAGTACCTATTTTAAAAAACTCACAAGACGCCGAAATCGATGAAACTTATCATTAGTCAACAAATCTGCCCAATACACGGAAAAGTCTAAAAATCTGCTTCGACATGTCTGGAATATACCCAAACGTAACTTCCTCCCCAACCTTCCACCACCTCCACTCTCTTATCTATCCTCCTAGTCCTTCTCCCACCTCCTCCAACTTTTCTACCACCCTTCCACTACCCTCCTCAACCTTCCCATCAGGGGCGGACTGGGACCTAAGGGTGTGGGTGGGTTTTCAGTTAAGGGTCGCCCGGTTGGCGGAAAATTTTGACAGAAAATTGGCTCTTAGAAAAATATATTCAGCAAAAGCAGAGGTTCCCAAATTTTTCACTGTGAGCCCCCCCCTTTTAAACAAATTAAATCCTTTGCCAAACCACCCAAAGTTTTGAATGTTAACTTTGAGGTTTTTGGATGAAATTTGGGTTTTAAAATGTTGATTTTGAGGTTTTTGACAAAAGAAATTGCACTTAAAACGTTGATTTTGAGATTTTTTGACAAAAAAAATTTGCTCTTATAACCATGATTTGGAGGTTTTGACAAAAAATTGCCAATTTAAAGTTGATTTTGAGGTTTTTTGACGAAAATTAGGCATTTATAGATGTTGATTTTGAGGTTTTTGGACGGAAATTAGGGTGTAAAAATGTTGATTTTGTGGTTTTTGACGAAAATCTGGCTTTTAAATGTTGATTTTGAGGGGTTTTTTTGACGAAAATTAGGCTTCACACATGTTGATTTCGAGGTTTTTATTTATTACTTTTTTTTGACGAAAATTAGGCTTTACAAATGTTGATTTTGAGGTTTTTTAAGAATTTTTGGGGATATTTGCACACACACAAAAAAATCTTGAGCTTTCCCACACCCCCCTGGGGGCAGCTTACGCCCCCCTAGGGGGCGCGCCTCCAGTTTAGAAGCCACTGAGCAAAAATAACGCTAAAAAAAAATAAAATAAAATAAAAAATAAAAAACCTGAGCCGGGGGGGGGGGGTCTGGGCCAGTCCGCCCCTGCTTCCCACCACCTCCCTCTACACTCTCATCACCTTTTATAACCACCCTTCCTCACCTTCCCTACCCTCGTACTTTTTCACTACCTCCCCTACTTACTCATTAAAAGTACATAGCTGTTTGTACATAGTTCCTCATAGGATGGATTTTTTGACGTTTTTAGGGTGAAGAAGGCGACCTACCTATAGCGAAAGGTGTCACCATGCCGGTCAAGTCGAAAGAGAAATATGAGCTTTACTACAAACGTTTTATGGACTGGAAAGCGAACCAACCGGTCGACAAATTCAGCGAAAGTCTACTCGTCGAATACATGAAAGAGATGTCATCGACATTAAAGCCGAGCTCCCTCTGGACCCATTATTCCGTCCTCAAGACGACCCTCATGCTCAACCACGACGTCGACCTCGCAAAATTCAACAACCTCAGATCATTCATGAAACAAATTTCATCCGGATACACGCCCAAAAAGTCAAAAGTCCTATCGCCCGCTCAAATCCAGCAGTTCCTCGACCAAGCCCCAGACCAAGAATTTCTATTCACCAAAGTAAAAAAAATAAATAAAAAAATAAAATTTTAAATCGGATTTTTAGGTCACATTGATTTTAGGAGTGAATGGAGGATGCAGACGATTTGAATTAAAGAATTTAACTATTGAAGATATTACTGATGTCAACAATGAATACATTGTCAAAATTTTTGAACCAAATAATACGTTAGATCGTGTATTCATAATTACAGGGAGTCATTACGAAACAGTAAAGAAGTACATTCAGCTTAGACCTCCTGGTATTCGTAGTTTCTTTCTGAATTATCAGCATGGAAAGTGCACCAAGCAGGTATGCATAATATAAATACAAAATTTCATTAATTTTTTTAAAAGTGTGTAGGGATAAACAAGTTGGCGAAACAAGCGGAAGTGATTGCTCGATATTTAAACTTGAAAAACCCAGAGACATATACAGGACATTGTTTCCGACGATCTGGTTTCGGGAACGGCCTCAAATCTAACTCGACGACGGTCGACATGAAAAACTGGAATATAAAAAAGGACATTCTTGATAAAGTTGATAAAGCGGATTCAAGTGGTGCGAATGCGTTTGAAGAATTCGGAGCGTATGTCGCAGCTGAACTTCGACTTTTAAAACCTCGTTTCGCATTCATGCTCCAGCAAGAGATACAAAATTCGATAACACAAGCCAAGTTGGCATCGCTAAATCCGGATGACTGCTACACCTACCCAATCTACCAGCCTTCTTCCGAATCGGAAAATTCAGAAAACTGAAATTTTGTACCTGAACGTTTTTACATTAAAAAAAAAAATCTTTTTTCTCCAAAACGTAATTTTATTTTAAGGAATGAATTGGAAACAATGCTTATTCCGATATCACATTTGATGAAAGGCGCAAAACATGAATTTACCCTTTTGACAAATAAAACGTAAAATTTCCTTATTAGACATTCGAGTTTAGTATTTCTTTGAGTAATAATGCGACATTTTTTCCTAATTCTGCTTCTTCGTCTTCGTTCTGCTCTAAAAAAAAAAAAATTAATTAATTTTTATTTTTAAAAATAAAATAAAAGATATTTTCTTACGAGTGAGCCCTTGTTCCAATTCTAATTTGCTTTGGGCCAAAGCGTAGATTTTTTCTTCGACTGTCCCAATACTTACAAATCTCATGACTGATACAGGTCTGAAACAAAAGGGAATGATAAGGTATATGTAGAAGCCATTGTAGTGGACTAGGTGGGCCCTATGGTGTAGTAGAAGTAGTAGAAGAAGGGTAGTATATGGTGGGAGAAGTGGGAGGTTAGTAGAGGGTGGGTGGTAGAAGGAAGGGGAAGTGGGAGGGTAGCATTAGAGGGTGAGGAGAGATGGGAGGAGGGTAGTACTGTTTTGGGGAAGGAGAGGGAGGGGTGTAGGGTTCAGCAACTATCATACACCTATGAGTGGGAGGGGGGTAGGGTAGTAATATATGGTGGAGGGATTTTTAGGAGGAGAGTAAATAGTGGGAGGAAAAAATTTACTTAGTTTGTCCTAGTCGGTGACATCGATCTTCAGCTTGTTTGTCGTTGTACGGATTGAAGTCAACATCATGAATTATAACGGTGTCTGCAGACGTTAAATTGATTCCAACACCGCCAGCTTTTGTCGTTAGAAGAAAAACAAATATGTCGGAATCTTCGTTAAAATTATCAATCAATTCTTGCCTGTTGAAACAACCATTAAACCAAAATTAACGTTTTAAAAAATGGCATACCTGTCTAAAATATTAGTAGAGCCATCAAGGCGGAAAAATGTATGATCTCGAATCCTCATGTATTCTTCCAGAAGGTCTAAAATGAAAAGAAACTGGCTGAAAATGACAACACGGTGTCCTTCGGATTTTAACTTTGGTAAAATTTCATCGAGCTTGCTGAACTTGCCACTTTTCAAGAAAAGATCGTCTTTTAGTTTAAATTTTGATATGCTTGAGTGCTTCAATGCGAGTTGATGTATTTGGTGGTCAGACATATAGCATAGGTCGTCATAAAGAAGGTTTTCTCTTGTTTCTTTGTAGGTGTCATCTCTGGCAAGTCGGTCGGCGATTTGCTTCAAGGATTTTTCCTGGTAGAAAAACCGACATGTCAGAGGATGGTTTGCGAGTTTACGAAGCTGCATGAAGGAAGACACGACGCTGTATTCTTCTTTCGAATTAGCCCATTCTTTCATTTCGTCCATCATCGAATCATATTTTACTTTTTGATCATCCTTCATAGGGCAGAAGACCACCTCAGTTGTCTTCAGAGGAAGATCCTTAAGTACGTCGTCTTTCAACCTCCTTAGGACGAACGGTTTCATTATTTTTTTGGCCAACTCGATCTGCTCTTGATCAAAAGAACTCAGGTCTTCGTCACCAACAGCTCTTTTACCAAAATATAATTTTATATGGGTTATACAATCGGAAAACATATTCGGCATTACGAAATTTAACAATGACATCAATTCTAGCAGGTTGTTTTGCAAAGGAGTTCCTGTTAGTAAAATTCGTCTTTTGGCGTTTATATTATAAAGATTGATATATCGCTGAGTGTTCATGTTTTTCAACATATGAGCTTCATCGAAGACGACATAGTGGATGTTGACGACACGGCTAAAAAGTTTTTTTTCTTCAGGATTTGACCCGACTAAGCTATAAGTAGTGATGATAACGTCCATCGATTGGAAGTTATTTTTGTTCCATTCATATCGTAAACTGCGCCTATCTTGGATGCTACCGTGATACACGACAACTTCCAACGAAGGCGACCATTTGGTAAATTCGATAGCCCAGTTGTCGACCGTGGAAGCAGGGACGACTAACAAATGCGGACGTTGCGAAAGTCCGTTTTGTTTCAAATATGAGAAAAATGCGATGACTTGGATGGTCTTCCCGAGTCCCATCTCGTCGGCTAAAATTCCGTTTAAACCTTGATTGTGCATGACGGCAAGCCAGTTCAATCCGACCATCTGGTATGACTTCAAACGCATATTTTCCGTCATAATTGAAGGCTGCTCTTTCACCATTGCAGAACCATCTACGATCGCTTTTTCCGTCGAAATCGCAATCTTCAAACACCTTTTCATCAAACTTGATATAATTTCGCGACTCTTCAAAACTTCAAGAGCACCGTTTAGAAGTCCGATGTTTATAAATTTTGTCGATTTAAATTTCAAGACCTGGAAAAAAAATCAGAAAATTTAGACAAAAGTAGTTCCCCCACCCTTCCACCAAAATTTTACAACTTCCATCAACAGTTAAACATACCAAATCACGCCATCCAGTGTACGGCCGTAAGTTGTTTATATATTCGGCTTTTTTATCGGATGACTTTGGTATTTGAAGCAACTCAGCTTTCGAAGCCAAATTCAAAAAGTTTAAAACTTTCTCACGGCTCGGAGTCATCTCGAAGTCGCTGTCGTTGTCTGAGCAGGAATCCGAATCGCTGCTTTGAATAACCTTAGCGCTCCACTCCGTACCGCCCTCTACCAGCACCGATCGATTCTTTTTGCCTTAAATAACCAAACATTAAACAGAACCCAAACCATCATATCCATACTTCTTCCTTTAAATCCTTTAAATTTGTGCTTTTTTTTAACCGGCGATTTCCCCTTTGTTTCTTCACCGGAAGACGAAGATCCACTTCTTTGCCTTTTTATCCTTGAATATTTTTTCGGAGACTCTAAAGAAAATTTAGTAATCACTTTTAGCTTGAAAATCATACCTTTGGCTTTTGAAGTTTTAACCGGCGACATCTTTTTCGGTGATGACGAAGTGTCTTCTGAATCAGAAATAGAGTGAATATTGTTTATTTTCATCCCTAAAACATAGATGAATATTAAAATATAAACCCCTAATGCCTACTACCGGAACTTGAGCAGTTGGAGTTTTCGTCGGAATCTGACATTGCATGACCATTCATGTCGCTTGATTTCGTTGCTGAAGCAGAAAGAAGACAAATAGACAAAATCAATTTCCCAGGACCAGACTGATCCGAAACGTTGCATAAAACAGGACCCTGCACAGTAACAGTCTTCAAGAAAGAAGCGGCAGGTACTCCAATGTTATTAGAGTGTATTTGAACTTTCGGACGGATTTTGCTTGGCGGGGCGGAACGCTACCGCGTTCCTAGATACAGAGTGCCAGCATAATATGATAGCGGTTTTGGCCCTACCAAATCAAAGTAGGCCAGCAAGTCAAGTGTTTCTTGATATATTTCTTTGACTGACCCAGGAAAGTATTTCCATGCAGTTCTTTTTCAGAGTATAAGAACGGGAGCCAAAAAACAACCTGTTGATTTTTTCATTCAACAATCCATAACATACTTGTGCTTTCCAGATGCATAAACCCGTTAATTTTTTCAGAAAACAGTTGAATCAATCATGCCAGATATTATTACATTGTTTAAGTATGTGATCAAAACCACTTGAGAAGAGAGTTAATAATATTGCTGACGTCATTGCAAAAGCTATGCTATATACTATGCCTAAATCATTGCAGCTATGAAAACATTATGATGCCATTGCAGAACCTATGCTATCATCACTATAGCAGAGGCCATGCCTACGTAATTGCTATGATTCCATTGCAGAAACTATGCTGCTGCCACTGCAGAAACTATGCTGCTGCTGCCACTACAGAAAATACGCTGACGCCATTGAAAGAGCTATCCAGACTCTAGTGCAAAGTCATCCGCCATCTCTATTGAAAAAGCTATGCTGCCATAGTTTGTCGCAGAAGCTATGGTTCCGCCATTGCAGAAGCTATGCTGTCATACTGATGCTATTGCAAAAGCTATGCTTACGCCCCCATCATTGCAGAATCTAGGCTATCCTGAGGCCATCTAGGCTATGCTGAGGCTATTGCAGAAGCTCTGCCTACACCATTGCTGAACATATGCTGCTGCCACTGCAGAAACTATGCTAATAGCAAAGGCCATGCCTACGTAATTGCTATGGTTCCATTGAAGAAACTATGCTGCTGCCACTGCAGAAACTACGCTGACGCCATTGAAAGAGCTATCCAGACTCTAGTGCAAAGTATATCGTCCGCAATCTCTATTGAAAAAGCTATGCTGCCGTAGTTTGTTTCAGAAGCTATGGTGCCGCCATTGCAGAAGCTAAGATATTGCTATTGCAGAAGCTATGCTGTCATACTGATGCTATAGCAGAATCTAGGCTATCCTGAGGTCATCCAGGCTATGCTGAGGCGATTGCAGAAGCTCTGCCTATGCCATTGCTGAATATATGCTGCTGCCACTGCAGAAACTATGCTGACATCGTTGCAGAAGCTATGCTGAGGCATTGCAGAAACAATGCTGATGCTATTGCTAACTAAGTGCTTCATTGATTTCACTTTAAATGCTACTAGAAATTGATTCTACTCATTAAAAGGTCCTTTCTCATATCAAAACGGATATTTAGGTCAGATCAAAAGTAGCAAGAACTGCAGAACCACTGATGTGACACACCTTATGATCTCTGTGGATATAAAATTTAATGAGGAAACATAGAGCAAGGGCTCTAATATCCATGATTTGCTGATGACACCAAATTTATGAAAGGTATGTAATGCAGCAGGTGGTTTTAAATTTTTGAGCATGCTAGTTGGACAGTTTCCATGTAGAAAGGAAGGTCTGATTAGTACGTAATGGAGGCACCAGAATGATTGATGTCTATAATTGGAGTAATTACCTTGTAATTCTTGGACTGATCGCTGTTTCTTTTGAAAACGGAACTTCCTGAGATCTTCTAAAAGTTTCGAAGCTTTCGCTTTGTCAACGCTCATCGTCGTCGGGGCTCGAGCGGCGTCGGCGTCTCCCGATCGAAGGGACCCTCGCAAATTAAAAACGCACGTGCTTTCAACTTAAAACCGACGACAGACCCTTCCCAACGAGCAAGCGGGACGGAAACGTTCAATATTTAAGTTGGAACTCACACAAATTGATAAAGAATTTTCGTTTAAAAATTTGAGGGATGAAGAGCTAAAAAATTTTTGTAAATAAAAACAAGAAGTTTTGTAGGACAAAAGCTGATGATGGTTACCCGCCGACCCGCAACAGCTGGCTTTTTAATTAATTCTGTCTAGAACGAGCAAAGTGAGCTTTTCTCCCAAAAGTGTCCCCCCCCCCTTTTTTTAGGATAAAAAATCGAGGTAAAAATGACCCTAGTGTATAAAAAGGATCAAAAAATAAAGCCAAAAAGGGCACCTAAATGTCAAAAAATTATTTTAAAAAAATCGAGGTAAACATGGCCCTTGGTGTGCAAAAATAAGCAAAAATCGGGGTCAAAATTGCCCCTAAGTGTGCAAAAAGGATGACAAATCGAAGTGAAAATGGCCTCCAAGTGTCCAAAAAGGATTTTACAAAATCGAGGTAAAGATGGCCCCCTAGTGTCAAAAATAGATGGTAAAAATGACACTCAGCGAGCAAAAAGGATAAAAAATTTAGGTAAGCCCCTAGTGTGCAAAAATGATCAAAAATCGAAGTAAAAATGGCCCCTAAGTGTCCAAAAATGATGAAAAATCGATGTAAAAATGTCACTTTAGTGCGCAAAAAGATAAAAAATCAAGCTAAAAATTTAAAATGGCCCCTAAGTGCCCACAAAGGATCAAAAATCGAGGTTAAAATGGCTCATAGTGTGCAAAAATCAAGGTAAAAAAATACCCTTAGAGTGAAATATGACCTCTAGTGTGCAAAAATGATCAAAAATCGAAGTAAAAATAGCCTCCTAGGCCCTAAGGATAAAAAAGAAATCTAAAAAAATGGCCCATAGTGTGCAAAAATCTAGGTAAAAATGACCCTTAGAGTGAAAAATGATCAAACTTAGACAACACTGAAATGTGACGTCATTATAATGAAATACTCTTTTCGCTTCTCCCAGCTCGACGGTTCAAATCTAAAGTGGAGATAACAGTGATGAGTGAAGCGAATAAAAAAAATTTGTGATAAACAAATTAACGAGTTCTATGTCATCATTTTGTTTTAATTTTTAAGAAAGAAACGTCATAAAAGTGCGGAATAATAAAATTTGAACCTCGGATGGGTTCTTTAAAGGATAAAAGGAGTCACCGACTTGTATCCGTCATACTTCAAATTTTCATGTTCGGCTGAATAAAGGAAAACGATGTTGCAAGACATCGACAGCGACGAAATTGACGGTTCGTCCATTATTTTCTCGCTTTATTGATTTTAACGTTGATAGGATCGGAATAAAAGGAGATTAGAGTCTGATTGTTTTGATAATATGAAGGTTTATCTGGTGTTTTGATTGCAGAGAGCGGAGTCGAGAGTGGAAACAATTCGGATAGCGAAGGCGTCGAGTCTTTAAATTTGAGGAGCGAGGCGAGCGACTCGATCAACCTCAACGCAGATTCTGCTAGCGGACCTGCAGCATCATTAGGTGAGCGACTATCCGTCCAATTGATGCTCTCTACTTGGCATGGTTCCCATCATCCATTGACAAAGGGCAATTACCCTGGAGGGTAATGGAGGTGATGGAGAGTTGCAGGTTGTGTGGATATCCAGGAAGGTTGTGGAGGTGGTGAAACGTTGGTGACCAATTATGATATTTCCCATCATGCATTGCTTACTACCTACCTTTGAGTTAACAATACAGTATTACAGTACAGTACTCAAAGCTACCTACCCACAGGGGCTGACTGGCCCGTAAGCTGTCCCCAGGGGGGTGTGGGAAAGCTCAAGATTTTTTTTTTTTTGTGTGTGCAAATATCCCCAAAAATTCACGAAAAACTTCAAAATCAACATTTGTAAAGCCCAATTTTTGTCAAAAAACCTCAAAATCAACATTTAAAAGCCAAATTTTCGTCAAAAAACCTCAAAATCATCAACAACATGTGTGAAGCCTAATTTTGGTCAAAAAACCTCAAACTCAACATTTAAAAAGCCTAATTTTGGTCAAAAAACCTCGAAATCAACAAGCCAAATTTTCTTCAAAAACCTCAAAATCAACATTTGTAAAGCCCAATTTTGGTTAAAAAAAAACCCTCGAAATCAACATTTAAGAAGCCAAATTTTCGTCAAAAACCTCAAAATCAACATTTGTAAAGCCCAATTTTGGTTAAAAAAAAAACCCTCGAAATCAACATTTAAGAAGCCAAATTTTCGTCAAAAACCTCAAAATCAACATTTATAAATGCCTAAATTTTGTCAAAAAACCTCAAAATCAACTTTATATTGGCCATTTTTTTGTCGGAAACCTCCAAATCATGGTTATATGAGCAATGTCAAAAAATCTCAAAATCGACGTTTTAAGTGCAATTTCTTTTATCAAAAACCTCAGAATCAACATTTTAAAACCCAAATTTCATTCAAAAACCTCAAAGTTAACATTCAAAACCTAATGGTGGGAGGGGGGGGGGCAAAGGTTTTAATTTGTTTAAAAGGGCGTTGCACTGTGAAAAAGTTTGGGAACCTCTGTTTTTGCTGAATATATTTTTCTAAGAGCCAATTTTCTGTCAAAATTTTCTGCGTCCCCCCCCAACCGGGCGCCCCTTAACTGAAAACCCACCCACACCCTTAGGTCCCAGTCCACCCCTGCCTACCCATTAAAGATTGCCAATTTAAAGTTGATTTTGAGGTTTTTTGACAAAAATTAGGCATTTATAAATGTTGATTTTGAGGTTTTTGACGAAAATTTGGTTTTATAAATGTTGAATATGAGGTTTTTGGACGAAAATTAGGCTTCATAAATGTTGATTTTGAGGTTTTTCACGAAAATTGGGCTTTATAAATGTTGATTTTGAGGTTTTTTGACGAAAATTAGGCTTTAAAAATGTTGATTTTGAGGTTTTTGAAGAAAATTTGGCTTGTTGATTTTGAGGTTTTTTGACCAAAATTAGGCTTCATAAATGTTGAGTCTGAGGTTTTTTGACCAAAATTAGGCTTCACACATGTTGATTTTGAGGTTTTTACTTCTTCTTCTTCTTCTTTTAGGTAGATTTCTTTCAGAAAATCTACCTATTGCAATGGGGGCAGTAGTCTCAGATTCAAAAATATTTGTGATAGGTTTTCATTTCAGACCCCCTGGACCCCCAAACCACCCTCAACTCAAAAGTTTATATATATATATATGTATGTATATATGTATATATGTATATATGTATATATTCGCACGATAACTTGAGTAATTTTTACTTGACCAGCATGAAATTCGGTATTTAGGGCTTTTAAACTAATAGAATTTATGAGTTCGTTAACGGCTGAAATCGGACCAGCGGTTTTGGTACTTTACTTAGGGCCTAACCTGTGAATCTCGCAAACCGTTCATCCAATCGCTTTCAAACTTAAAAGTGATGTTATGGGGATGGCTAAGAAAGATTTAAAGTTGGTTTGGATCAGCTGGGCGCAATAGATTTGAACCTAGGTAAAAAAGAAAATTTTTGAATTTTTACCGGGAAACAGATGATTTTTTTTTCCTTCGAATTATAGAAAGTTCTAGATCTAAACATCTGAAAGAAATCTACCTCTTTAGTCCTGCTGCCGCGGGACTCATTTTATTTGGACGAAAATTAGGCTTTACAAATGTTGATTTTGAAGTTTTTCATGAATTTTTGGGGATATTTGCACACACAAAAAAAAAAATCTTGAGCTTTCCCATCCCCCCTGGGGACAGCTTACCAGCTTACGCCCCCCTAAGGAGGCGCGCCTCCAGTTTGGGAGCCTCTATTCTCGGTGGGGCACGGGTGGGTTCTGTCCCCCCCCCCGGGCCAGTCCGCCCCTGCCTACCCATTAAAGAGGACCAATGTAGCAGAAAGTACCAATCATTTCACCATTTTCTGTCCTACATTTTGATATTTAACATCATGCATAGCTGAATTCTGAAGAAGGGAGTCGGTTTTCTTATACTTGATGTTTGATAGGTATGGAGTGTGATAGAGGAAACGGAAGCATCATGTCTTTGCTTCCATGGGGAGTGCATAAAGATCGGAGTCCGCACCAGCTCGATTTTGACGTCAGGCCTGGTGAGTTCGTCATGCAGACACTCTTCGCAGAATTCACCGCACTTGCCGAGCGGAAAATCGAATCCGTTCTTTCCGAGCCACAGGTAAGAATAAACAAAAACCACAATTCTTTCATCTTCAAAATTCCCCAATAGGAAAAAACGTTGTCGAAAGTCCTGCAGCGTGGTGAAGATGCTCAATTTGATCAGCTACTCAGTGTTTTCGGTTCCGCTGCTGAACATTGTCTGCCTTCAATCCTCCGGGCCTTGTTTGCCTGGTACGAAAGGCAAATGGGAGAGCCAGTGCCGGAAGCTAAAAAAGTCGAGCAAAAAGGAAAAGGGTAATATAACCTCAAACTTTTATTATTTTAAACAAATTTTCAACAGCGAAACGGAAAAAATGGACGCTGATGCCGCCCAGGAAAAAAGAGATTTGGCCGTCGAGTTTCTCCTTTGTTTGATGCTCATTGAAGTCCTAAAGCAGCTTCATTTCCATCCAGGACATGAAGATTTGGTCGCCTACATCGAAAACTTGTCTTTTCGACATTTTAAATATCGAGAGGGGTAAAAAAATTTTATTTTTAAAATAAATAATGCTTTTTTAGACAAGGGAGTGGAGTGAATGGAGCGAATTTTCATACAGTTGCTGATCTTTATGCTGAAGTTCTTGGTGCTTTGGCACAATCGAGGTTTTTGTCCGTCCGAAATCGGTTTTTGGCTGAGCTTAAAGAACTTCGTGCCAAAGAACCATGTCCGCATACAACTCAAAGCACAATTTCTCTATTAATGGGAATGAAATTCTTCAGAGTCAAAGTATGTTGGGGATTTAAAATTTTGTTTATAAATCTCGTTTTTAGATGGTTCCGATAGAAGAGTTTGAGGCTTCATTCCAATTTATGCAAGAATGCGCCCAGTATTTCCTTGAAGTGAAAGACAAAGACATCAAACATGCTTTGGCCGGTTTGTTTGTCGAAATTTTAGTTCCTGTTGCTGCTGTGAGTTATTTTTTCGCTCTCGTTTTTTTTTCTTATTTGAATTTTAGAGTGTGAAAAACGAAGTGAATGTTCCTTGTTTGAAAAATTTCGTTGAATCTCTTTATTCGCAAACGTTGGACATGTGCACGAAATCGAAGCATCGACTTGCGCTTTTCCCGTTGCTGACGTGTCTTCTTTGTGTGAGCCAGAAAGCGTTTTTTCTTCAGAATTGGCATTACTTTCTGGCGATGTGTCTCTCTCATCTCAAAAACCGTGATCCTAAAATGTCACGAGTCGCTTTAGGTATGGAATTGAATTTTATAACACTTCCCCACCTTCCTTGACCCTTTCTCAAACTCAAACTTCACCATTAAGTCATGATACTTTAGGGGGGGGGGGAGAGAGAGAGAAGGAGAAAGAAAAAGAAAGAACACAAAATCCGCAAAATTCACGTTTCTGAAGACGAATTTTATGAAAAAGTTAACACGGCAAAAAATTTACAAAAGGCAAAATTAACAAATTAAAGCCAATTATTTGTCAAAAAACTCGTCAAAATTAACATTTAAAGAGCGAATTTTTCATCGAAAACTTCAAAGTCAGGGTTTTAAGAGCCAAATTTTTCCTCAAAAACCTTAAATTTAAGGTTTTGAAAGACATTTTTTCGTCATAAGCTTTAAAATTAACTTTTAAGAGACAATTAATTTTTGTCAAAATCCTCAAAATCATTGTTTTAAGGCTCTCTTTTGTTAAAAACCTTAAAATTTACATTATTTGAGAACCAATATTTCATCAAAAACCTCAATATTATCGTTTTAGAGATAATTTTTCGTTTTAAAAACCTCAAAAATCAACGTTTCAAGAGACCCATTTTTCGTCAAAAACCTCAAAATTAACTTTTTAAGGCTCTCTTTCATCAAAAACCTTGAAATTTATATTATTTGAGAACCAATCTTTCATCAAAAACCTCAATATTATCGTTTTAGAGATAATTTTTCGTTTGAAAAACCTCAAAATCAACGTTTTAAAAGACAATTTTTCGTCAAAAACCTCAAAATCAACGTTTTAAGGCTTTCTTTCGTCAAAAACCTTAAAATTTACATTATTTGAGAACCAATCTTTCATCAAAAACCTCAAAATCAACGTTTTAAGGCTTTCTTTCGTCAAAAACCTTAAAATTTACATTATTTGAGAACCAATCCTTCATAAAAAACCTAAAAATCAACGTTTTAAAAAGGCAAATTTTCGTCAAAATTCCTCAAAATCAACGTTTTAAGGCTTTCTTTCGTCAAAAACCTTAAAATTTACATTATTTGAGAACCAATCTTTCATAAAAAACCTAAAAATCAACGTTTTAAAAAGTCAAATTTTCGTCAAAATTCCTCAAAATCAACGTTTTAAGAGATAATTTTCGTTTTGAAAACCTCAAAATCAACGTTTTAGAAGACAATTTTTCGTCAAAAACCTCAAATTCAACGTTTTAAGGCTTTCTTCCGTCAAAAACCTTAAAATTTACATTATTTTAGAACCAATCTTTCATCAAAAACCTCATAATCAACGTTTTAAAAAGCCAAATTTTCCTCAAAATTCCTCAAAATCAACGTTTTAAGAGATAATTTTCGTTTGAAAAACCTCAAAATCAACGTTTTAAGAGACAATTTTTCGTCAAAAACTTCAAAATCAACGTTTTAAGAGCCCTAAAGATTAAGTTTAAAACTTTTTTTTTTTAAGAGATGGTGGGAGGGGGGGGGGCTTTGATTTTTAGTGGTCCGCCCCCTCCGGACAAATTCCTGGACCCCCCCTTTGTGATACTTACCCCAATCGTTGTTTTAGAATCCTTATACCGACTTTTGTGGGTTTATATGATCCGAATCAAATGTGAAAGCAATTCCGCGACGCAGTCAAGACTTCAGAGCATCGTCCACTCTTTATTTCCAAAAGGATCGAAAGCAGTCGTACCTAGAGACACCCCATTGAATATATTCGTGAAAATCATCCAATTTATAGCACAAGTAAGTCAAAAGCAGCAAAAAAGAATTGTTTGTAGACAAAGTTTTCAGGAAAGGCTTGATTTCGCAATGAGGGATATCGTCTTCGATCTTTTGTCTGTCGGTCGAAATGTTAAAGTTATTCACACACCAGAAAGGATGAGTATAGGCCTGAGAGCATTCTTAGTGGTCGCTGATAGTCTGCAGCAAAAAGAAGGCGAGCCACCTATGCCGAGAACTTCTGGTGTTCTCCCCTCCGGGAATACTCTTCGAGTCAAAAAGACCTTTTTGAACAAAGTAATTAACTTTTATTTTATTTCTGTTTTAATATTTGGTGTAGATGTTGACTGAAGATACAGCACGAAGTATTGGGATGTCGCCATACTTTCCGCACGTGAGGCACGTCTTTGTTGATATTTTGAGGGCTCTGGATACCCATTACGGGCGACCTTTGATGATGACGAGTACGCAGAATGTGAATAAAGAGCCAGATGAGATGTTAAGCGGAGAAAGGAAGCCTCGTATTGATCTTTTCAGGACGTGCGTTGCCGCGGTTCCTCGTCTCATTCCGGACGGCATCACAAGTTCCGAACTTGTTGACTTACTCGCCCGACTTACAGTCCACATGGATGAAGAACTCCGCGGTCTTGCTTATCAAAGTCTTCAAACCCTTGTTATGGACTTCAGCGACTGGCGACATGACGTTATTTTAGGCTTCACTCAGTTTTTATCAAGAGACGTCCCTGATACGTTCCCTCAGCTTTTAGACAACGGTTTAAGAATGCTTCTGCAGTTATTGACAAGCTGGAAAAACGCTGTTTCGAAAGATCCTCCTGTCCAGACTGTAGCTCAGGTTCTTTCACCGATGTCTACACCAAGAAGACACGATCATGCACCTCGCCTTGAACCCGCAAGCAACGTCCTCCGCCATGTCGAAGGTTTCGCTCTTGTCATGCTTTGCAGCGTACGACTTTGCCAACGGAGGCTTTCCATCCATATTTTACGAGAGGCCAAAATACTTTTGAAACAGCTAGGAGGCGTTTTCGATAATGAAGAAAGTGTGATAGACAGCATGGAAAAATGGTGTCCTACCGTTTTAGAATCTTGCCTTCATCTTTTGCCCGCTGCAGAAAAAACCGCAGTCCAGACATCTACCGTAGATATGCAGTGGATAGCAGATCGCACATCATCTGTCTGGACTTCTGGTTTGTTTGTCTTTATTTTCTTTCATTTTTTCAACTCTCATTTTAGGTGTTCAAGATGAAAGTAGCAAAAACGCGAGCAATCTGAGTATGTGTGTTGTAAGCCCTGCTAATGATGCTTGGGGTTGCGTTTTATTCGGGCTTCTTGATAGAGGAAAGACGCTCTCCCAATGTTCTGCGGCTATCACTCATTCTTGGCCAATTGTTTACACTCGGCTTCACATGCTTTTCTCAGTCATCGATCCTACGTAAGTAAAAAAAAATTGTTGAAAATCTTATACAGGGTGTGCCAGTTGAAGTGAGCCAATGCCAGACTCCAAGTAACCCCCCTTCCTCTTAGACTTTAGCTGGTCCCACTAAAATGTTCAACTTTGACCATCATCTCCTGAATTGCTTGACCGATTTTGACTATTAAAAGCTCATTAGAAGCAGAATTTAATAATCTTTCATTTTGTACTAAGTGGTCAACTAGCTAGAACCTATAGTTATTGAGCTAGAGGTCAATAACTGAAAAAATTGCCAATTTGGGACGATTAAAACCCTCTGGTGCTTGGACTAATAGTAGAGACCTCGGTTCTCCTATGAAAAAGGAGTCATATAGGAAAGGCAGACTGGCTCAGTGGTAGTGTGGGGGACTAGGAGGCTTGAATCTTCCAACTGTGCTCAATGATAAATTTAACCGATTTGAAGGCCTGTGAGTGACAACAGAGCATCATTACTACGAAGTTCAGCTCCGCCACGTCGACCTGTGACGGAACGCGATATGTACCTTGTCGTCTGGCGAAACTACGCGAGCCTTGCGATGCGAGTCGTCCCTCCAGCTCCGAGCCCTGTCGTCCGATGTGCGTCGCCCGATCTAAGCCTCAGGTAAGCGAAAAGAAACGAAAAAGCTTTGATGTCATGTCTTTTGGTGTTGTTGATCATCCGCTATTGGGAACCGTCCGTCTTTTAGCTCTAGGCTTATTCCAGCACTTAGGACTGTATCGCTCGTGTCACTCAGGGATCCCGAGTTTAACGGCTTATTAAATCTCATGCACATTGACTTTGTGGCGTCAAAACGTTAGTCGAGCACCATTAATGACTCTAACCATTTTATTCATTTATCCCTCATATACAATTTCTTTTCTTTTTTTTTTTTTTTTCGTGTATAAAGTCAACAGGAATCCATTTACGGTATGTTTTCCTGGCATCGTTTTTCGCAAAGTGTTTCTGACGAGGATATTTCCGAATCAAAATCGCTCTACTGCTACGGATACTCGCAGAACAAAACGCGCCACAAAAGAAGCAGGTGAGGAAACTTTATATCAGGTTTTTTTAAAAATAACCGTCTTTAACCAATTTTAGAATTAAAAAGAGTTTTTATTACAATGTCAACAACACCATCTGAACATGATGACATTTTTAAGTTAATTTGCTAACTCTATTGCATGTTAGAGGGAGGGATAAGTGGGGAGATTTTGTTTTGAAAATTGGAGGGGTCCTTATTTTCAACTTAACCTTCTTTTTAAGCTCCTCACCAGATAGTTTGACTGCCGAACGTAATGAAAAAGGATCAAGTGTGACCCCTGCTGGTCTTTATAAGCTCCTTGTTCCTCTTCTACGATGCGAAGTCACTGATGTCAGAGATGCCGTCGTTTATGCGCTTTCAAAAGTCAACTGCGAAGCCTTAAAGTATGGAATTCGAAACAAATTAAATTTATCAAAATGTTTTTAGAGATCTGATGGAAGAGTTGGTTGTTTATATTCGAGAAGCTGTGGACAGGAAGCAAGAGAATATGAGAAGAAGACGTCGCAGGGATGCACTTCGACTTCATTTAGTCAGAGTTTTCGAGTTAATCGCTCAATATGGCACATTCGGAAATAGTACTTGTGTTTTAGAACGCGATTCTCAAAGTCTTCATCCAACCATAGTTGAGTACATCGAAGGTGCTCGAATCTGCTTAGAAATCGATCCAGATAAAGAATCTTTGACCGACATCAAGACACATTTTTGCAACTTCATCAGACACATGCTTAAAAGTTTTTCATGTAAGGCTAAAAAAAAAAGGTGTAGAGGGAAATGTCCCAATTTTAGGACTATTGAGATCTCAAAATTAGGTACTAAAACAATTCAAGATCGGATATCTCGATAACGAAACAACCTATTGACAAAAGTGCCTAGTAAAATTTGTATAAAATTTTGTCAGCTTTAATTTTGTTCTAAGTGATCATGTCGCTCAGATGCATAGTTTTCGAGATATAGGTGAAATACTGAAATTTTTTACCTGTTGGTGTGCGGACTCCATACTATTCGAAACACATCTATGAAGTCAAACCTGCCAAACATTTCCCTCTATAATCCTTTGTTGACTAAAAAGTGAGAGCAAAAAATAAAATTTTCTTTCTAGTGGAAATGCATCAGCGACTTTTGAAGCGGGATTTGAGACGGAATCTCTTTTTGATGTTCGCTTCCTGGGCGGGGCCTTTAGGAAAAGGACTCGGATCTCCAGAATCACCTGGAACACCTGAACTCCAATATGTCGCTTTGCAAGCGATGACGTCGGTTTTATGCTGCGGACCTTGTTTCGATCCAAATCTCCTCTCAGAAGAAGGATCCCTTTACTCTTGGATTGATGAACTTTTGCAATCTTCAGATCCCAAAGTAATCAAATTGCAACTTTTATTTTGTTTGTCTTACCTAATTGGTTTTTAGGTTTACAAACTTGCTTGTGATACGGTCGTACTTCTTCTTGAATGCAATTCAGACATTGGGTCTCTACTAGACTGGGTTGTAGAACGTTGCTATACAGCGAAACCTCAAGTTGCAGACGGATGCTTCTTCGCCTTAGCAACCATTTTTAGTGTCAAGTAAGTTTAAAAAATTTATTTATTTTATAAAAAATAATTTAGAGCGAAAAATCACAGGTTTATGCATAAGGTACAAAAATTGATAGCTACTCTTTTCCATAAATTTTCACTCGATAATTGATTCCTTGGTCAAACTGGGATACTAATCGAATTTTAACGTGGTCTTTGTGTATTCCGCCGCTTTCGATTTCGGCGCAGCCTCCTTTTTGGTTGTAGGATTCGTCTAATGTTTCGATGTAAGTTATGTTGACGTTTTCGCTGGGCTCGTAGTTCACGTTCGCTGAGACCCACCAGTGTTCTTGGTACGGGACTTTCGTTTGGATGTTTAAAAGTAACCTGGAATCGTTGAAGAGTATTTTAAAACCATTTAAGTGGTGGTTTGCAATCTTTATAGAGGGTGGCAGCGTGGAAGGAACTGGGGTTATGAGGGAGTGATATGGGGAAGGAGGGGAGTGGCGAGTAGCAGAAGAGGGGAGGGGAAAGAATGGTAGGGTAGTGGACGGAATGGGACGAAAGGGGAAGAGTGAGGATTGCTAGGGGAAAGAATGGGAGGGTGTTGTAGAAGTGGGAGGGTAGGAGGAAGAATGGGAGGGTTGTGGAAACGGTAAAGCCTGGTAAAGCCTCCGGCTAAGGCACAGGCAACAATAAACAGAATAGGGCGGTTGTGGAAACGGGCGATAGGATTAGGGAAGTGATGGGAGGGTATTGTGGAAGTGGGAGGGTAGGGGAGGAATGGGAGGGTATTGTAGAAGTGGGAGGGTAGGGGAAGAATGGGAGGGTATTGTAGAAGTGGGAGGGTAGGGGAAAAATGGGAGGGTATTGTATAAGTGGGAGGGTACGGCCTAGGGGGAAGAATGGGAGGGTATTGTATAAGTGGGAGGGTAGGGCCTAGGGGGAAGAATGGGAGGGTATTGTAGAAGTGGGAGGGTAGGGGAAGAATGGGAGAGTATTGTAGAAGTGGGAGGGTAGGGGAAGAATGGGAGGGTATTGTAGAAGTGGGAGGGTAGGGGAAAAATGGGAGGGTAGGGGAAGAATGGGAGAGTATTGTAGAAGTGGGAGGGTAGGGGAATAATGGGAGGGTATTGTAGAAGTGGGAGGGTAGGGGAAGAATGGGAGGGTATTGTAGAAGTGGGAGGGTAGGGGAATAATGGGAGGGTATTGTGGAAGTGGGAGGGTAGGGGAATAATTGGAGGGTATTGTAGAAGTGGGAGGGTAGGGGAAGAATGGGAGGGTATTGTAGAAGTGGGAGGGTAGGGGAAAAATGGGAGGGTATTGTATAAGTGGGAGGGTAGGGCCTAGGGGGAAGAATGGGAGGGTATTGTATAAGTGGGAGGGTAGGGCCTAGGGGGAAGAATGGGAGGGTATTGTAGAAGTGGGAGGGTAGGGGAAGAATGGGAGAGTATTGTAGAAGTGGGAGGGTAGGGGAAGAATGGGAGGGTATTGTAGAAGTGGGAGGGTAGGGGAAAAATGGGAGGGTATTGTAGAAGTGGGAGGGTAGGGGAAAAATGGGAGGGTAGGGGAAGAATGGGAGAGTATTGTAGAAGTGGGAGGGTAGGGGAAGAATGGGAGGGTATTGCTAAAGGTGGAGGTTAGGGGAGGAATGGGAGGGTATTGTAGAAGTGGGAGGGTAGGGGGAAGAATGGGAGGGTATTGTAGAAGTGGGAGGGTAGGGGAAAAATGGGAGGGTATTGTATAAGTGGGAGGGTAGGGCCTAGAGGGAAGAATGGGAGGGTATTGTATAAGTGGGAGGGTAGGGCCTAGGGGGAAGAATGGGAGGGTATTGCAAAAGGTGGAGGGTGGGGAAGAATGGGAGGGTATTGTATAAGTGGGAGGGTAGGGCCTAGGGGGAAGAATGGAGGGTATTGTAGAAGTGTGAGGGTAGGGGATGAATGGGAGGGTATTGTATAAGTTGGAGGGTAGGGCCTAGGGGGAAGAATGGGAGGGTATTGTAGAAGTGGGAGGGTAGGGGAAGAATGGGAGGGTATTGTAGAAGTGGGAGGGTAGGGGAAGAATGGGAGGTTATTGTATAAGTGGGAGGGTAGGGCCTAGGGGGAAGAATGGGAGGGTATTGTAGAAGTGGGAGGGTAGGGGGAAGAATGGGAGGGTTGTGGAAACGGGCGATAGGGATAGGGAAGTGATGGGAGGTTATTGTGGAAGTGGGAAGGGGGAAGAATGGGAGGGAACTAGTGCCAACATCCTGGTGCCAAGTCAATATGGAAAAAGCTCCCACTTTGAGCCCCCACTAGAAGAACAGTTGAAAGTGAGAAAGAACAAACCTGTCTGAGTTGTTTTTCAAACCGAAATACTTGCTCTCTTTCCCCACTTCACACTTTCCATCTGAATTCATCAAACCCGAACAGAATAGCAAAACTGCAAATACGACATTTTCAACTGCCATTTTATGAATGTCAATGATAATGTTGTTTTTTTATTATTAATACTATCTTTTATCACCCTAATCCAAGGCAAAATGCCAAGGTTTTTATTTCAAAATCACTTTATTCCAAAGATTAATTGGTGTGTAGCAAGAGATATTTGAACCTCAGATGGTTTGGTGTAAAATGAGCTTGGTATTTAAAATGCTTGAATTCAGTGGGCCGGATACCTTGCTCGTCTTTTGTTGAAAAGGGTCTTAATGAACACATTAGACCCTGATAGAAACTAGGGGTCTCAAATCGTTGAAATTACTTGAATGCTCGTGTGGAGGGGTTTAGGGCATTTGTACCGTTCCTACTCAACTTAAAATCGCTTTTCATTCATTTTGTGTCAACCGACAAGGACATTGCCAAACCTTTTTGTAAGTTCTGGTATGGAGGAGGCTTTGATTATAAGGAGGGCTCAAAACCATCATAATCTCTACATAAAATCAACAAAAAAAGTTTAAAATGTAGTAAAAATCAAATAAAAGTCCTAATCCACAAAAAATCACCTATCTCCCAACATTCCATCATCTCCCATCACCTCACCTCTACTCTCTGGATTATCTCCCGAATCTCTCACTCCCATCACATCCCCCAGCACCCATTTCACCCCTCACCTTCCCCCAACATTCCTTCACCAATCTCCCAACATTCCATCATCTCACATCACCTCACCTCTACTCTCTGGATTCTCCCCCGAATCTCTCACTCCCATCACCTCCCCCAGCACCCATTTCACTCCTCACCTTCCCCCCAACATTCCTCCACCATTCGCCCGTCAACTACCTACCCCTTTGACCCTCCCCCAACCTCCCCCTGCCTACAAATTTACCATTTTCCGGCCAGCTCTTTCTGAAAAGAGCCTAAATCCGTCAATAATAAATAAATAAAAAGTTACGATCCAATCACAAACTTGGATTTCCTCCCATCATGTCGTTTATTACCAATCATGCATTGCATAGTGCAAAGAATGGGGAGCTAAAAATAAAATGTTAATTGTCTCAACTCTCTTAAAAGGGTCAAAAGGTATTGTTGGAATGCTAAGTATAGAGGAAGAAAGTTTAGAATCGTTATTAGTTGGGAACGTGGGCAATAACTAAGCCGTTTGGCTTCACGACTGGCCGGCCAGGACTAAAGGGAGTCTACCTTTAAAATCCATTTCACTTCCAAACTGTAAATCTCCTCCTCTTTTTATGACTCGAGTCCCGATCATAAAATCGAAACTTTTCTTTTTCCAAGTGTTTTCTTTTTTTTCGTAAAAAGGTAAAAGTCGAAGGTGTTTCCTTTTCGAGTATTAGCGGTTTTTTAACCTCATGTCAGTGGCTCTGAGGTAAATTTACCGCCCTGACGATAAATCCTACAAGCCCTCGCCATTGTCCGATTTCCCATGAGGGGCGTGGACTTTATCATTTTATTCTTGGCATCGGCACCCTCGAAATTGATAAAAGACCGATTCGTCACTGTCGGAAAATCGTCCTTTTCGTCCCTTTAATCCTTTCTAAAACTCGTCTTATTTTCATACCATAATCTAGGGGAAAACCACTAAATTTCAAGTCGTAAATCATAAATGGCATTTTTCTTCGCACGGTTTACGTTCAGATTATCGATTAAGGAGTTCGTTAAACCAAGGAAAAGCCATTGGGCTGAGCCGTTGACTGAGATAAATGACGACGAGCTTCGACGTCCTTGATACCGGAAAGTACGGAGATTAGAACAATCAAACGAGCCAATTAATAAAAGATTTACCAACCGAAGCTTAAAAAGAAAGGAAATTAAAATGTCAAAAAAATGAAGTCTTAAGTATATCAATTAGCTTTTGAAATTCAGTTGGCGTCGGGCCTAACTATCCCAAGAAAGTTGCCTATTTGGTAATAAATTTTAGTCAAACTTCCTTGTAAGCTCGAATTGTCGCAAGTTGGAAGTGTCTTGTAATTCGAAAGAGATTTTTCCTTTACTTCGCATATCGATCGAAACGTTGAAAGTTGAATAATTTTATGTTTCGTGTCCGGAGATCCCTGGGCGAGCATTAATTTCGAGGCGTTAAAATTAAAGGGGCACTGGGTTCTAAGTTATATGTATAATGGTCGCCTGGGGTGTACAGAGGAAGAAAACAAAGATAGATAGAACTGTTGAGTAATTTGGCAAAGGATCCTCTTTTTACGTCTGCCCTTTCTCCTACTCGTATATTTACAAGTCAAATTTTCTCTCAAGTTAGGGCTAAAAACAAAGAAGTACGTCCTGTAGGAGTCTTAACTAGAAAGAGTGTGAGGGAGGTTGGAGGAGGGTGGGGGGGATGTGTAAGTGGAGAATGGTTAAGTTTAAATGATAGTTATTTCGTGCTTGTGGAGAGGTGTGTAGATCCCCAAAATGCTCAGTTCTATTTATGGGGTTCCATCTTCTCACCCCATTTTGTGTTTTGCTTTCCAAAATTCGAATTCTTTTATACTGAAATTACTCTGTAAGAACTTAAGCGGCGTTTCTATATTTCGGCAGGATATTAGGCGCTTTGAATATTCTTAACATTATTAATTCCTCATTTCGTGATGCCTCATGTAATAAAGAGAGAGAGAGAGAAAAAAGCGTGTATGGTGGAAATACTCTCTGTGGGCTTCATAAGAGACGATCACGGCTCAGGGACTGATTTTATATCCTAGCACGTGTCTTTTGATATCCTCTTATTTGGAAGACAAGGAGGTCGTGCGCCCTTGCCTACCACCCGTGGGGACAGGGCGGACTGGGACCTTAGGGTGTGGGTGGGTTTTCAGTTAAGTGGGCGTCCGCGCAGAAAATTGGCTCTTAGAAAAATATTTCAGCAAAAACAGAGGGGTTCCCAAACTTTTGAGAGAAAAAATTTGCTCTTATAACCATGATTTTGAGGTTTTTGACAAAAAATTGTCAATTTAAAGTTAATTTGAGGTTTTTTTGACGAAAACTAGGCATTTATAAATGTTGAATATGAGGTGTTTGGACGAAAATTAGGCTTTTTAAATGTTGATTTCGAGGTTTAGGACGAAATTAGGCTTCTTAATGTTGATTTCGAGGTTTTTTGACAAAATTAGCTTCATAATGTTGATTTTGAGGTTTTTTGTACGAAATTTGGCTTTTTAAATGTTAATTTATGAGGTTTTTGACGAAAATTTGGCTTTTTAAAGGTTGATTTCGAGGTTTTTGGACAAAATTAGGCTTCTTAATGTTGATTTCGAGGTTTTTTGACCAAATTAGGCTTCATAAATGTGATTTCGAGGTTTTTTAGGTAGATTTTTTTAACCAAATTGGGCTTTACAAATGTTGATTTAGAGGTTTTTGAAGAAAATTTGGCTTTTAAATGTTGATTTAGAGGTTTTTGAAGAAAATTTGGCTTTTAAATGTTGATTTAGAGGTTTTTGACGAAAATTTGGCTTTTAAATGTTGATTTGAGGTTTTTTGGAAAAATGGCTTTTAAATGTTATTTCGGGTACGAAATTATGCTTTACAAATGTTGATTTTTGAGGTTTTTCACGAAATTTTGGGATACATATTTGCACACAAAAATATATCTTGAAATTTCCCCCCCCTCTGGGGATAGCTTACGTCCCAGTTTGGGAGTCACTGAGAAAAAATAACGCAAAATCTGACCCGGTGGGGCGCGGCCTCTGTGTATTCTCGGGGTTCTGTCCACCCGCCCCCCCGGGCCAGTCCGCCCCTGCTCGGGGATCCTACCTATGTAAGAGGCCACTTATGTGCCTTCGAGTAAACGGTCTAAAAACGTCAATTTCTTTTCTCCGAATAGAATTCTCAACTTCCAAGCCGTGATGTCTTAACCCTGATTTTTTCTTTCAGGGAATATCCTTGCGATCACTACACCGCAGTGATTAATGTCACGTTGATGAATACTGGATGCCCAAGGACAGAAATACAAGAGAAAGCGCTTCAACTCCTTCAAATTTTGGACAAGAGATTTTTCGGAGCTGTCGGACCTCTTTCAGGAGACGGAGAGCCAGGTTAGTCGTTTAAAAAGTCAATTTTAAAAAAGTAGTTCAACGTTTCCTTAATTTGAAAGTGATAAAGAGAGAAGAGGACGGCTCTTATTGCTTCCGCCTTTTTACTGGGAAGTACGTGTTCGAGGGGTTTTTAACACTTGAAGACTTCATTCGTTTTGCCAACTCAATAAAAGGGTTGCCAGAAAATGACTTTGATTTACGCCCTGTCCAACCTATCGCGATTTGTCGAGAGAATAAATGTTGAAGGAAACTATATATCGTTTAGTAGCTAATTTTTTTCGTTGCTGGATATTTTGTGGGGGATGGCTTACTTCATTCTTCGCTACCCCCCCCCACTCCTCGATCCCTCTTACTTTCTTCCTTGGTCCACACCTTCCCCTCACCGTCCTCTCACTTCCACTTCCCCTCACCCCTCCACCGCCCTCAACTTCCCCCAATCTATCATCAGTTCCCCCTAAGCCCCATTTCTCCCATCGAAAAACCCGAAATATTTAAAGTGTTCTCGCCATGACTTTACTAGTTATGCTTCTGATTTAGATGAACAATTTGCCATTGAAAACTTAATTTTTATTTCTTATCTTCTGATTTTTCCTTTTCTTTGAAATTCCATTTATTGTCTCAAATGGCGTTTAAATCTGAACAATCCCTTCCCTCGAAATTCAGGTCACGTCCTTCGTGAATGTCATCAGTCGAATCAGTCAAACGTTTATTACACAAACTAGTCCACTATTTGTTACTCCAAATCACATAGCAGCCTTTAGAATTATTCACATTATAATATTAAAGGTTGCCAACTAAAAACATTGTAAACCACTGTTTATTTTTAGCTGATAAATACTGAAAAGCATGGACTCGAACATTTTGTCCCAGTGAAAATATGAATTTTATTTGTCAGTTTCCATTAGGACGTAGACAGGGGTATTAAGGGGTTCTAAAGGATAACTCGGGCCAAATAAAACTAACGTGAGAAGAAGTGACGTAAAGGGAAGTTTGAACGAAAAATAAGACCTTTTGTTATTTTAAAAGACCCCTATAGAAAACAGTTGTCCGTCTAAAAACAACAAATATGAGAGAAAACGACTGTTTATCCGTCATAATCAGGGGCGGACTGGGACCTTAGGGTGTGGGTGGGTTTTCAGTTAAGGGGGCGCCCTGATGGGGGTGAGATGATTTTAACAGAAAATTGCCTTTACGAAAAATATATTAGGTGAAAACAAGAGGTTCTTTTTCAACAGTGCTTCACAGTGCGCCCCCCTTTTAAACAAATTAAATCCTTTGGCCCCCCCCCCAAGTTTTTAAATGTTAACTTTGAGGTTTTTGGATGAAATTTGGGGGTTAAAACGTTGCTTTTGAGATTTTTTGACAAAAATATTTGCTCTTAAATCATGATTTTGAGTTTTTGAAGAAAAATTTGTCAATTTAAAGTTGATTTTGAGGTTTTTGACAAAATTAGGCATTTAAATGTTGATTTTGAGGTTTTTGGACGAAAATTAGGCTTCATAAATGTTGATTTCGAGTTTTGGACGAAAATAGGCTTCATAAATGTTGATTTCGAGGGTTTTTTGACCAAATTAATTTTTTAAAATGTTTGATTTTGAGGTTTGTTGACGAAAATTAGCTTTTAAATGTTGATTTCGAGGTTTTTTTGACAAAATTAGACATTAAAAAATGTTGATTTTGAGGTTTTTGACATTTTTGGGGATATTTGCACACAAAAAAATCTGAGCTTTCCCACATCCCCCTGGGGATAGCTTAACGCTACAAAACCGCGGTGAGGGGCGCCGCACAGTGTTTCCAGGCGGCAAAAACTCAATTTTCGAAGGTCAAAATTTTGAATATAGAATATATCCAGACCACTGTCAATAGCCTGTAGCATCACACGTGTAAAAAGGTTTTTTCAATTTAATTTTGAAGGAGGTTATGAAGAGTCAAAGTTGGAAATCAGCCGAACGCTGACATGGGGGTATTATGAAAAAAATGAAAATTTCACTTATGAATTGGAAAGTGAATTAATTTGTCATTAATAGAGCCTAGTTACTATCTTTGAAGATGACTTTTTACTGTTCAGGCCAAATATAAAAATTAAAATTATGAGATAAGTCAACATGCAGGTATTCGAGTTTTTTATGTAAATTGTTGATTCAGCTCCGGCAGACTCCGGTCTGAACTACCATTTTCTCTCGATATTATACCATGAAAATGTGGTAAAATTTCAGCTGCGTCATACTTGCACCGTCGGTAGCTACATCATTTTTCTAAGGCACCCACCAATTCTCTAGTCGCTCTTTGGTTCATATGTGACTGAGTAATCAAATCATTAGTATTCTACGAATTCCCTGTTGAATCCATTCTGACAAAGCTTTGACATCATTTTCAACACATCCTTCGCAAATAATGGCTCCTTCGAATTTTTTTTGATTCTAAAATATATCTAAAATTTTTCATATTAAAATAGTTCAGGCCTCATACTTGACGTCGTTCGGATTGTTTTATGAAAAAAGTAAACTATTTTTAAAAATCTAATGTATTTTTTAATCCTGAATCGAATGAGACTATGGCAGGTTGATAGGGTGATCCGTTCTAGAGATATTGAGTTTTTGCGCTTTTTGGGCAATTGGACCACTGTGCGCCGCCTCTATGTAATCACGGTGGGGGGGCGCGGTGGGTTCATCCACGGGCCAGTCCGCCCCTGGTCATAATCACAGAAAACTGTGGGAAAACGATTTTTTATCGGTCCAAGTGACTAAGAAGTAAGAACAGTGCGAAAACGACGGTTTATTCGTCCAATCCACAGAAAAATGTGCGAAACGACCGTTTATTCGTGCAACTGAAAATAGGGTGGAAACGACTGCTTATTCATCGAAATCACAGCAAACTGTGCGAAAACGACGGTTTATCCGTCCGAATGTCAGAAAACTAAACAAAAACGACTGTTTATCCGTCAAAATCGTAGAAAACTGTGTAAAAACTTTAAAAGCAACGCAAATTGAGCCTTTTCTCGTATAAATTACTCTTTAATCTCAGGACTGGAATAGAGTGCCTCTTGTCCAATTGCCCGAAAAAGAAATTTTAATTTAGTTCTCTTCCCTAGTGTTTGGAGCTATTATACCATTTTCAATTTGCCTCTGAGTCAAACGTAATGCAAATGTCAATATCCATCTGTATTATGGGATTTTAAGGTCTTAAATGTTTGACTCTCGGGGGCGTATCGATTCCTGATAGACGCCCGAGAGGGAACTTCATCCAAACATTATAATAAATTTGTCACTCCGAGGGCGAGACGTAATCAATCAGCCAATAGGTCAACATAAACAAATTGTAACCAGTTTTCTCGTAATTATGTATCCTGTGGACGTCACTGGATGTTACTCTTCTCTCAGAAAGATGATTACAATACAGAAATTCTTTAATTTTATTACTAATTTTTAAAAGATGGTTTTCAGAAATGTAGCTTGGCTCAAAGGGCTTTTATTGCCTTTAAAAGCCTTTCAGCTTCTAGTACACATAGTTTCTTACCTACATCCTACAGAAGATTCCATTTACTACATAATTTGACACGTGTACTACAATAAGCCTAAAACATAAATCACAGATATTTTTCTTTTTAAAGTTGTTTAAAATTAAAATACATCGAGAAGTTTAGCGAATATTTACATTTGATATGAGATTGATTAATTCGAGGTTTGTTGATGGGAGGAGCTCGTGTATTTCCCTCCATGAGCCGTTTACAGTCACTGTCCTTCTTGTACTCGCCGTCCGACAATGTTCCGACACTACTGCAACAAAAAATCATGAAAACACGTGGTTAGGTGTTGAGGATACTCAAATTTCCTTGATAATGAGCTCTCCATCACTTCCCCCAACCTCCCCCCATCCCAAACAACCACCTCCCTCACCCTAGTACTTAAGCCAACCTCCCCCACCTCTCCCACCCTCTTCACCTTTGAAATAATAGTTTTTTATGAATTGTCAACTTGTCTTGACCGAAAACTCACAAATTTTTGTTTTGTATTGATCCTAAATGACGAGAAATGGAAACTGCCTTTTTTCTCGGAAAGAGGATGTTTTTTCGGAAGCCCTCAGACTGAAACTTAGCTTCGATGTTTCCAATCTCTGGCGTCGTCGAAAAGGAAAAGAACGCTAAAGAGTAGAAGGTTAATGGCAACGCGAACCGGCAAACCCAACCAACGAAAACAGTCTCAAGAGAACCTTTTGATGACTTCTATTTCCGATTCTTTTCCCCAACTCGTTCAATTTTTTGGGACCGTTTGAAATTTTTCGCCCCCCGAATAAAAAACAAATAGCGTTATCCGGTAACTTGAGTCGTTCCGCCCTTCGGAGGAGATCGCGCCTGAATATCGAGACAGCGCTTTCCTGAATTTGTCCGCTCACGCAGTAAAGGCGAAGTGTGCCGAAATGGTCAGAAAAAGACGCTTGAAATATATTGTTTGCTAAAATGGCCATGTCCACATTTTAGACTCTTCTGCCTGCTCGGAGTCTGCAAAAAAGACAAATTAAATACCCACCTTCTTGAGGGAAACCACAATTAAAATCTTTCACACCAGACTCTCAACTAAAAGTTTTCATCCTGTTTTTCCGGGGTTCTACGTTCATTTTAAAATTTTGTTGCAAAGTTTCAAAGTTAGTCTCCTTCTTATTATTTCTTCTTCTCAGATGTTTTTGTGCCTCTTAGTATTTGTCAAAATGAGGTACATGGGATATCGGTTTTCTTGGTGTGATTGAATATAAGCGCGACGTGTCTTCATCGTGTATTCAACCCGTATTCTCATCGTTGTTAAATTGACTAAAAAGCAATCTGACTTGCG